>OY776100.1:640000-849226 GCA_963675205.1 Catocala nupta | reverse complement strand
AGTAGTGTAGCGCGGTCAGTAGTTGTCATTACCCTCTGCGCACTGCCCGGCCAGTATCCATGAAGCAGCGCGTCGAGGCGGTCGCCGAGCGCCTCGGCGCGGTCCAGCAGCTGCGGCGCGGGCGCCTGCAGCGCGCCGCCAGCGCCGCCGGGTCCAGCAGTAGTGTAGCGCGGTCAGTAGTGTCATTACCCTCTGCGCCTGCACGGCCAGTATCATGAGCAGCGCGTCGAGGCGGTCGCCGAGCGCCTCGGCGCGGTCCAGCAGCTGCGGCGCGGGCGCCTGGCAGCGCGCCGCCAGCGCCGCCGTGTCGTCCAGCAGTAGTGTAGCGCGGTCAGTAGTGTCATTACCCTCTGCGCCTGCACGGCCAGTATCATGAGCAGCGCGTCGAGGCGGTCGCCGAGCGCCTCGGCGCGGTCCAGCAGCTGCGGCGCGGGCGCCTGGCAGCGCGCCGCCAGCGCCGCCGTGTCGTCCAGCAGTAGTGTAGCGCGGTCAGTAGTGTCATTACCCTCTGCCACGGCAGTATCATGAGCAGCGCGTCGAGGCGGTCGCCGAAGCGCTCGGCGCGTCCAGCAGCTGCGGCGCGGGCGCCTGGCAGCGCGCCGCCAGCGCTCGCCGTGTCGTCCAGCAGTTGTGTTGCGCGGTCAGTAGTGTCCTTACCCGATGCTGCTGCCTGCACGGCCAGTATCATGAGCAGCGCGTCGAGGCGGTCGCCGAGCGCCTCGGCGCGGTCCAGCAGCTGCGGCGCGGGCGCCTGGCAGCGCGCCGCCAGCGCCGCCGTGTCGTCCAGCAGTAGTGTAGCGCGGTCAGTAGTGTCATTACCCTCTGCGCCTGCACGGCCAGTATCATGAGCAGCGCGTCGAGGCGGTCGCCGAGCGCCTCGGCGCGGTCCAGCAGCTGCGGCGCGGGCGCCTGGCAGCGCGCCGCCAGCGCCGCCGTGTCGTCCAGCAGTAGTGTAGCGCGGTCAGTAGTGTCATTACCCTCTGCGCCTGCACGGCCAGTATCATGAGCAGCGCGTCGAGGCGGTCGCCGAGCGCCTCGGCGCGGTCCAGCAGCTGCGGCGCGGGCGCCTGGCAGCGCGCCGCCAGCGCCGCCGTGTCGTCCAGCAGTAGTGTAGCGCGGTCAGTAGTGTCATTTACCCTCTGCGCCTGCACGGCCAGTATCATGAGCAGCGCGTCGAGGCGGTCGCCGAGCGCCTCGGCGCGGTCCAGCAGCTGCGGCGCGGGCGCCTGGCAGCGCGCCGCCAGCGCCGCCGTGTCGTCCAGCAGTAGTGTAGCGCGGTCAGTAGTGTCATTACCCTCTGCGCCTGCACGGCCAGTATCATGAGCAGCGCGTCGAGGCGGTCGCCGAGCGCCTCGGCGCGGTCCAGCAGCTGCGGCGCGGGCGCCTGGCAGCGCGCCGCCAGCGCCGCCGTGTCGTCCAGCAGTAGTGTAGCGCGGTCAGTAGTGTCATTACCCTCTGCGCCTGCACGGCCAGTATCATGAGCAGCGCGTCGAGGCGGTCGCCGAGCGCCTCGGCGCGGTCCAGCAGCTGCGGCGCGGGCGCCTGGCAGCGCGCCGCCAGCGCCGCCCGTGTCGTCCAGCAGTAGTGTAGCGCGGTCAGTAGTGTCATTACCCTCTGCGCCTGCACGGCCAGTATCATGAGCAGCGCGTCGAGGCGGTCGCCGAGCGCCTCGGCGCGGTCCAGCAGCTGCGGCGCGGGCGCCTGGCAGCGCGCCGCCAGCGCCGCCGTGTCGTCCAGCAGTAGTGTAGCGCGGTCAGTAGTGTCATTACCCTCTGCGCCTGCACGGCCAGTATCATGAGCAGCGCGTCGAGGCGGTCGCCGAGCGCCTCGGCGCGGTCCAGCAGCTGCGGCGCGGGCGCCTGGCAGCGCGCCGCCAGCGCCGCCGTGTCGTCCAGCAGTAGTGTAGCGCGGTCAGTAGTGTCATTACCCTCTGCGCCTGCACGGCCAGTATCATGAGCAGCGCGTCGAGGCGGTCGCCGAGCGCCTCGGCGCGGTCCAGCAGCTGCGGCGCGGGCGCCTGGCAGCGCGCCGCCAGCGCCGCCGTGTCGTCCAGCAGTAGTGTAGCGCGGTCAGTAGTGTCATTACCCTCTGCGCCTGCACGGCCAGTATCATGAGCAGCGCGTCGAGGCGGTCGCCGAGCGCCTCGGCGCGGTCCAGCAGCTGCGGCGCGGGCGCCTGGCAGCGCGCCGCCAGCGCCGCCGTGTCGTCCAGCAGTAGTGTAGCGCGGTCAGTAGTGTCATTACCCTCTGCGCCTGCACGGCCAGTATCATGAGCAGCGCGTCGAGGCGGTCGCCGAGCGCCTCGGCGCGGTCCAGCAGCTGCGGCGCGGGCGCCTGGCAGCGCGCCGCCAGCGCCGCCGTGTCGTCCAGCAGTAGTGTAGCGCGGTCAGTAGTGTCATTACCCTCTGCGCCTGCACGGCCAGTATCATGAGCAGCGCGTCGAGGCGGTCGCCGAGCGCCTCGGCGCGGTCCAGCAGCTGCGGCGCGGGCGCCTGGCAGCGCGCCGCCAGCGCCGCCGTGTCGTCCAGCAGTAGTGTAGCGCGGTCAGTAGTGTCATTACCCTCTGCGCCTGCACGGCCAGTATCATGAGCAGCGCGTCGAGGCGGTCGCCGAGCGCCTCGGCGCGGTCCAGCAGCTGCGGCGCGGGCGCCTGGCAGCGCGCCGCCAGCGCCGCCGTGTCGTCCAGCAGTAGTGTAGCGCGGTCAGTAGTGTCATTACCCTCTGCGCCTGCACGGCCAGTATCATGAGCAGCGCGTCGAGGCGGTCGCCGAGCGCCTCGGCGCGGTCCAGCAGCTGCGGCGCGGGCGCCTGGCAGCGCGCCGCCAGCGCCGCCGTGTCGTCCAGCAGTAGTGTAGCGCGGTCAGTAGTGTCATTACCCTCTGCGCCTGCACGGCCAGTATCATGAGCAGCGCGTCGAGGCGGTCGCCGAGCGCCTCGGCGCGGTCCAGCAGCTGCGGCGCGGGCGCCTGGCAGCGCGCCGCCAGCGCCGCCGTGTCGTCCAGCAGTAGTGTAGCGCGGTCAGTAGTGTCATTACCCTCTGCGCCTGCACGGCCAGTATCATGAGCAGCGCGTCGAGGCGGTCGCCGAGCGCCTCGGCGCGGTCCAGCAGCTGCGGCGCGGGCGCCTGGCAGCGCGCCGCCAGCGCCGCCGTGTCGTCCAGCAGTAGTGTAGCGCGGTCAGTAGTGTCATTACCCTCTGCGCCTGCACGGCCAGTATCATGAGCAGCGCGTCGAGGCGGTCGCCGAGCGCCTCGGCGCGGTCCAGCAGCTGCGGCGCGGGCGCCTGGCAGCGCGCCGCCAGCGCCGCCGTGTCGTCCAGCAGTAGTGTAGCGCGGTCAGTAGTGTCATTACCCTCTGCGCCTGCACGGCCAGTATCATGAGCAGCGCGTCGAGGCGGTCGCCGAGCGCCTCGGCGCGGTCCAGCAGCTGCGGCGCGGGCGCCTGGCAGCGCGCCGCCAGCGCCGCCGTGTCGTCCAGCAGTAGTGTAGCGCGGTCAGTAGTGTCATTACCCTCTGCGCCTGCACGGCCAGTATCATGAGCAGCGCGTCGAGGCGGTCGCCGAGCGCCTCGGCGCGGTCCAGCAGCTGCGGCGCGGGCGCCTGGCAGCGCGCCGCCAGCGCCGCCGTGTCGTCCAGCAGTAGTGTAGCGCGGTCAGTAGTGTCATTACCCTCTGCGCCTGCACGGCCAGTATCATGAGCAGCGCGTCGAGGCGGTCGCCGAGCGCCTCGGCGCGGTCCAGCAGCTGCGGCGCGGGCGCCTGGCAGCGCGCCGCCAGCGCCGCCGTGTCGTCCAGCAGTAGTGTAGCGCGGTCAGTAGTGTCATTACCCTCTGCGCCTGCACGGCCAGTATCATGAGCAGCGCGTCGAGGCGGTCGCCGAGCGCCTCGGCGCGGTCCAGCAGCTGCGGCGCGGGCGCCTGGCAGCGCGCCGCCAGCGCCGCCGTGTCGTCCAGCAGTAGTGTAGCGCGGTCAGTAGTGTCATTACCCTCTGCGCCTGCACGGCCAGTATCATGAGCAGCGCGTCGAGGCGGTCGCCGAGCGCCTCGGCGCGGTCCAGCAGCTGCGGCGCGGGCGCCTGGCAGCGCGCCGCCAGCGCCGCCGTGTCGTCCAGCAGTAGTGTAGCGCGGTCAGTAGTGTCATTACCCTCTGCGCCTGCACGGCCAGTATCATGAGCAGCGCGTCGAGGCGGTCGCCGAGCGCCTCGGCGCGGTCCAGCAGCTGCGGCGCGGGCGCCTGGCAGCGCGCCGCCAGCGCCGCCGTGTCGTCCAGCAGTAGTGTAGCGCGGTCAGTAGTGTCATTACCCTCTGCGCCTGCACGGCCAGTATCATGAGCAGCGCGTCGAGGCGGTCGCCGAGCGCCTCGGCGCGGTCCAGCAGCTGCGGCGCGGGCGCCTGGCAGCGCGCCGCCAGCGCCGCCGTGTCGTCCAGCAGTAGTGTAGCGCGGTCAGTAGTGTCATTACCCTCTGCGCCTGCACGGCCAGTATCATGAGCAGCGCGTCGAGGCGGTCGCCGAGCGCCTCGGCGCGGTCCAGCAGCTGCGGCGCGGGCGCCTGGCAGCGCGCCGCCAGCGCCGCCGTGTCGTCCAGCAGTAGTGTAGCGCGGTCAGTAGTGTCATTACCCTCTGCGCCTGCACGGCCAGTATCATGAGCAGCGCGTCGAGGCGGTCGCCGAGCGCCTCGGCGCGGTCCAGCAGCTGCGGCGCGGGCGCCTGGCAGCGCGCCGCCAGCGCCGCCGTGTCGTCCAGCAGTAGTGTAGCGCGGTCAGTAGTGTCATTACCCTCTGCGCCTGCACGGCCAGTATCATGAGCAGCGCGTCGAGGCGGTCGCCGAGCGCCTCGGCGCGGTCCAGCAGCTGCGGCGCGGGCGCCTGGCAGCGCGCCGCCAGCGCCGCCGTGTCGTCCAGCAGTAGTGTAGCGCGGTCAGTAGTGTCATTACCCTCTGCGCCTGCACGGCCAGTATCATGAGCAGCGCGTCGAGGCGGTCGCCGAGCGCCTCGGCGCGGTCCAGCAGCTGCGGCGCGGGCGCCTGGCAGCGCGCCGCCAGCGCCGCCGTGTCGTCCAGCAGTAGTGTAGCGCGGTCAGTAGTGTCATTACCCTCTGCGCCTGCACGGCCAGTATCATGAGCAGCGCGTCGAGGCGGTCGCCGAGCGCCTCGGCGCGGTCCAGCAGCTGCGGCGCGGGCGCCTGGCAGCGCGCCGCCAGCGCCGCCGTGTCGTCCAGCAGTAGTGTAGCGCGGTCAGTAGTGTCATTACCCTCTGCGCCTGCACGGCCAGTATCATGAGCAGCGCGTCGAGGCGGTCGCCGAGCGCCTCGGCGCGGTCCAGCAGCTGCGGCGCGGGCGCCTGGCAGCGCGCCGCCAGCGCCGCCGTGTCGTCCAGCAGTAGTGTAGCGCGGTCAGTAGTGTCATTACCCTCTGCGCCTGCACGGCCAGTATCATGAGCAGCGCGTCGAGGCGGTCGCCGAGCGCCTCGGCGCGGTCCAGCAGCTGCGGCGCGGGCGCCTGGCAGCGCGCCGCCAGCGCCGCCGTGTCGTCCAGCAGTAGTGTAGCGCGGTCAGTAGTGTCATTACCCTCTGCGCCTGCACGGCCAGTATCATGAGCAGCGCGTCGAGGCGGTCGCCGAGCGCCTCGGCGCGGTCCAGCAGCTGCGGCGCGGGCGCCTGGCAGCGCGCCGCCAGCGCCGCCGTGTCGTCCAGCAGTAGTGTAGCGCGGTCAGTAGTGTCATTACCCTCTGCGCCTGCACGGCCAGTATCATGAGCAGCGCGTCGAGGCGGTCGCCGAGCGCCTCGGCGCGGTCCAGCAGCTGCGGCGCGGGCGCCTGGCAGCGCGCCGCCAGCGCCGCCGTGTCGTCCAGCAGTAGTGTAGCGCGGTCAGTAGTGTCATTACCCTCTGCGCCTGCACGGCCAGTATCATGAGCAGCGCGTCGAGGCGGTCGCCGAGCGCCTCGGCGCGGTCCAGCAGCTGCGGCGCGGGCGCCTGGCAGCGCGCCGCCAGCGCCGCCGTGTCGTCCAGCAGTAGTGTAGCGCGGTCAGTAGTGTCATTACCCTCTGCGCCTGCACGGCCAGTATCATGAGCAGCGCGTCGAGGCGGTCGCCGAGCGCCTCGGCGCGGTCCAGCAGCTGCGGCGCGGGCGCCTGGCAGCGCGCCGCCAGCGCCGCCGTGTCGTCCAGCAGTAGTGTAGCGCGGTCAGTAGTGTCATTACCCTCTGCGCCTGCACGGCCAGTATCATGAGCAGCGCGTCGAGGCGGTCGCCGAGCGCCTCGGCGCGGTCCAGCAGCTGCGGCGCGGGCGCCTGGCAGCGCGCCGCCAGCGCCGCCGTGTCGTCCAGCAGTAGTGTAGCGCGGTCAGTAGTGTCATTACCCTCTGCGCCTGCACGGCCAGTATCATGAGCAGCGCGTCGAGGCGGTCGCCGAGCGCCTCGGCGCGGTCCAGCAGCTGCGGCGCGGGCGCCTGGCAGCGCGCCGCCAGCGCCGCCGTGTCGTCCAGCAGTAGTGTAGCGCGGTCAGTAGTGTCATTACCCTCTGCGCCTGCACGGCCAGTATCATGAGCAGCGCGTCGAGGCGGTCGCCGAGCGCCTCGGCGCGGTCCAGCAGCTGCGGCGCGGGCGCCTGGCAGCGCGCCGCCAGCGCCGCCGTGTCGTCCAGCAGTAGTGTAGCGCGGTCAGTAGTGTCATTACCCTCTGCGCCTGCACGGCCAGTATCATGAGCAGCGCGTCGAGGCGGTCGCCGAGCGCCTCGGCGCGGTCCAGCAGCTGCGGCGCGGGCGCCTGGCAGCGCGCCGCCAGCGCCGCCGTGTCGTCCAGCAGTAGTGTAGCGCGGTCAGTAGTGTCATTACCCTCTGCGCCTGCACGGCCAGTATCATGAGCAGCGCGTCGAGGCGGTCGCCGAGCGCCTCGGCGCGGTCCAGCAGCTGCGGCGCGGGCGCCTGGCAGCGCGCCGCCAGCGCCGCCGTGTCGTCCAGCAGTAGTGTAGCGCGGTCAGTAGTGTCATTACCCTCTGCGCCTGCACGGCCAGTATCATGAGCAGCGCGTCGAGGCGGTCGCCGAGCGCCTCGGCGCGGTCCAGCAGCTGCGGCGCGGGCGCCTGGCAGCGCGCCGCCAGCGCCGCCGTGTCGTCCAGCAGTAGTGTAGCGCGGTCAGTAGTGTCATTACCCTCTGCGCCTGCACGGCCAGTATCATGAGCAGCGCGTCGAGGCGGTCGCCGAGCGCCTCGGCGCGGTCCAGCAGCTGCGGCGCGGGCGCCTGGCAGCGCGCCGCCAGCGCCGCCGTGTCGTCCAGCAGTAGTGTAGCGCGGTCAGTAGTGTCATTACCCTCTGCGCCTGCACGGCCAGTATCATGAGCAGCGCGTCGAGGCGGTCGCCGAGCGCCTCGGCGCGGTCCAGCAGCTGCGGCGCGGGCGCCTGGCAGCGCGCCGCCAGCGCCGCCGTGTCGTCCAGCAGTAGTGTAGCGCGGTCAGTAGTGTCATTACCCTCTGCGCCTGCACGGCCAGTATCATGAGCAGCGCGTCGAGGCGGTCGCCGAGCGCCTCGGCGCGGTCCAGCAGCTGCGGCGCGGGCGCCTGGCAGCGCGCCGCCAGCGCCGCCGTGTCGTCCAGCAGTAGTGTAGCGCGGTCAGTAGTGTCATTACCCTCTGCGCCTGCACGGCCAGTATCATGAGCAGCGCGTCGAGGCGGTCGCCGAGCGCCTCGGCGCGGTCCAGCAGCTGCGGCGCGGGCGCCTGGCAGCGCGCCGCCAGCGCCGCCGTGTCGTCCAGCAGTAGTGTAGCGCGGTCAGTAGTGTCATTACCCTCTGCGCCTGCACGGCCAGTATCATGAGCAGCGCGTCGAGGCGGTCGCCGAGCGCCTCGGCGCGGTCCAGCAGCTGCGGCGCGGGCGCCTGGCAGCGCGCCGCCAGCGCCGCCGTGTCGTCCAGCAGTAGTGTAGCGCGGTCAGTAGTGTCATTACCCTCTGCGCCTGCACGGCCAGTATCATGAGCAGCGCGTCGAGGCGGTCGCCGAGCGCCTCGGCGCGGTCCAGCAGCTGCGGCGCGGGCGCCTGGCAGCGCGCCGCCAGCGCCGCCGTGTCGTCCAGCAGTAGTGTAGCGCGGTCAGTAGTGTCATTACCCTCTGCGCCTGCACGGCCAGTATCATGAGCAGCGCGTCGAGGCGGTCGCCGAGCGCCTCGGCGCGGTCCAGCAGCTGCGGCGCGGGCGCCTGGCAGCGCGCCGCCAGCGCCGCCGTGTCGTCCAGCAGTAGTGTAGCGCGGTCAGTAGTGTCATTACCCTCTGCGCCTGCACGGCCAGTATCATGAGCAGCGCGTCGAGGCGGTCGCCGAGCGCCTCGGCGCGGTCCAGCAGCTGCGGCGCGGGCGCCTGGCAGCGCGCCGCCAGCGCCGCCGTGTCGTCCAGCAGTAGTGTAGCGCGGTCAGTAGTGTCATTACCCTCTGCGCCTGCACGGCCAGTATCATGAGCAGCGCGTCGAGGCGGTCGCCGAGCGCCTCGGCGCGGTCCAGCAGCTGCGGCGCGGGCGCCTGGCAGCGCGCCGCCAGCGCCGCCGTGTCGTCCAGCAGTAGTGTAGCGCGGTCAGTAGTGTCATTACCCTCTGCGCCTGCACGGCCAGTATCATGAGCAGCGCGTCGAGGCGGTCGCCGAGCGCCTCGGCGCGGTCCAGCAGCTGCGGCGCGGGCGCCTGGCAGCGCGCCGCCAGCGCCGCCGTGTCGTCCAGCAGTAGTGTAGCGCGGTCAGTAGTGTCATTACCCTCTGCGCCTGCACGGCCAGTATCATGAGCAGCGCGTCGAGGCGGTCGCCGAGCGCCTCGGCGCGGTCCAGCAGCTGCGGCGCGGGCGCCTGGCAGCGCGCCGCCAGCGCCGCCGTGTCGTCCAGCAGTAGTGTAGCGCGGTCAGTAGTGTCATTACCCTCTGCGCCTGCACGGCCAGTATCATGAGCAGCGCGTCGAGGCGGTCGCCGAGCGCCTCGGCGCGGTCCAGCAGCTGCGGCGCGGGCGCCTGGCAGCGCGCCGCCAGCGCCGCCGTGTCGTCCAGCAGTAGTGTAGCGCGGTCAGTAGTGTCATTACCCTCTGCGCCTGCACGGCCAGTATCATGAGCAGCGCGTCGAGGCGGTCGCCGAGCGCCTCGGCGCGGTCCAGCAGCTGCGGCGCGGGCGCCTGGCAGCGCGCCGCCAGCGCCGCCGTGTCGTCCAGCAGTAGTGTAGCGCGGTCAGTAGTGTCATTACCCTCTGCGCCTGCACGGCCAGTATCATGAGCAGCGCGTCGAGGCGGTCGCCGAGCGCCTCGGCGCGGTCCAGCAGCTGCGGCGCGGGCGCCTGGCAGCGCGCCGCCAGCGCCGCCGTGTCGTCCAGCAGTAGTGTAGCGCGGTCAGTAGTGTCATTACCCTCTGCGCCTGCACGGCCAGTATCATGAGCAGCGCGTCGAGGCGGTCGCCGAGCGCCTCGGCGCGGTCCAGCAGCTGCGGCGCGGGCGCCTGGCAGCGCGCCGCCAGCGCCGCCGTGTCGTCCAGCAGTAGTGTAGCGCGGTCAGTAGTGTCATTACCCTCTGCGCCTGCACGGCCAGTATCATGAGCAGCGCGTCGAGGCGGTCGCCGAGCGCCTCGGCGCGGTCCAGCAGCTGCGGCGCGGGCGCCTGGCAGCGCGCCGCCAGCGCCGCCGTGTCGTCCAGCAGTAGTGTAGCGCGGTCAGTAGTGTCATTACCCTCTGCGCCTGCACGGCCAGTATCATGAGCAGCGCGTCGAGGCGGTCGCCGAGCGCCTCGGCGCGGTCCAGCAGCTGCGGCGCGGGCGCCTGGCAGCGCGCCGCCAGCGCCGCCGTGTCGTCCAGCAGTAGTGTAGCGCGGTCAGTAGTGTCATTACCCTCTGCGCCTGCACGGCCAGTATCATGAGCAGCGCGTCGAGGCGGTCGCCGAGCGCCTCGGCGCGGTCCAGCAGCTGCGGCGCGGGCGCCTGGCAGCGCGCCGCCAGCGCCGCCGTGTCGTCCAGCAGTAGTGTAGCGCGGTCAGTAGTGTCATTACCCTCTGCGCCTGCACGGCCAGTATCATGAGCAGCGCGTCGAGGCGGTCGCCGAGCGCCTCGGCGCGGTCCAGCAGCTGCGGCGCGGGCGCCTGGCAGCGCGCCGCCAGCGCCGCCGTGTCGTCCAGCAGTAGTGTAGCGCGGTCAGTAGTGTCATTACCCTCTGCGCCTGCACGGCCAGTATCATGAGCAGCGCGTCGAGGCGGTCGCCGAGCGCCTCGGCGCGGTCCAGCAGCTGCGGCGCGGGCGCCTGGCAGCGCGCCGCCAGCGCCGCCGTGTCGTCCAGCAGTAGTGTAGCGCGGTCAGTAGTGTCATTACCCTCTGCGCCTGCACGGCCAGTATCATGAGCAGCGCGTCGAGGCGGTCGCCGAGCGCCTCGGCGCGGTCCAGCAGCTGCGGCGCGGGCGCCTGGCAGCGCGCCGCCAGCGCCGCCGTGTCGTCCAGCAGTAGTGTAGCGCGGTCAGTAGTGTCATTACCCTCTGCGCCTGCACGGCCAGTATCATGAGCAGCGCGTCGAGGCGGTCGCCGAGCGCCTCGGCGCGGTCCAGCAGCTGCGGCGCGGGCGCCTGGCAGCGCGCCGCCAGCGCCGCCGTGTCGTCCAGCAGTAGTGTAGCGCGGTCAGTAGTGTCATTACCCTCTGCGCCTGCACGGCCAGTATCATGAGCAGCGCGTCGAGGCGGTCGCCGAGCGCCTCGGCGCGGTCCAGCAGCTGCGGCGCGGGCGCCTGGCAGCGCGCCGCCAGCGCCGCCGTGTCGTCCAGCAGTAGTGTAGCGCGGTCAGTAGTGTCATTACCCTCTGCGCCTGCACGGCCAGTATCATGAGCAGCGCGTCGAGGCGGTCGCCGAGCGCCTCGGCGCGGTCCAGCAGCTGCGGCGCGGGCGCCTGGCAGCGCGCCGCCAGCGCCGCCGTGTCGTCCAGCAGTAGTGTAGCGCGGTCAGTAGTGTCATTACCCTCTGCGCCTGCACGGCCAGTATCATGAGCAGCGCGTCGAGGCGGTCGCCGAGCGCCTCGGCGCGGTCCAGCAGCTGCGGCGCGGGCGCCTGGCAGCGCGCCGCCAGCGCCGCCGTGTCGTCCAGCAGTAGTGTAGCGCGGTCAGTAGTGTCATTACCCTCTGCGCCTGCACGGCCAGTATCATGAGCAGCGCGTCGAGGCGGTCGCCGAGCGCCTCGGCGCGGTCCAGCAGCTGCGGCGCGGGCGCCTGGCAGCGCGCCGCCAGCGCCGCCGTGTCGTCCAGCAGTAGTGTAGCGCGGTCAGTAGTGTCATTACCCTCTGCGCCTGCACGGCCAGTATCATGAGCAGCGCGTCGAGGCGGTCGCCGAGCGCCTCGGCGCGGTCCAGCAGCTGCGGCGCGGGCGCCTGGCAGCGCGCCGCCAGCGCCGCCGTGTCGTCCAGCAGTAGTGTAGCGCGGTCAGTAGTGTCATTACCCTCTGCGCCTGCACGGCCAGTATCATGAGCAGCGCGTCGAGGCGGTCGCCGAGCGCCTCGGCGCGGTCCAGCAGCTGCGGCGCGGGCGCCTGGCAGCGCGCCGCCAGCGCCGCCGTGTCGTCCAGCAGTAGTGTAGCGCGGTCAGTAGTGTCATTACCCTCTGCGCCTGCACGGCCAGTATCATGAGCAGCGCGTCGAGGCGGTCGCCGAGCGCCTCGGCGCGGTCCAGCAGCTGCGGCGCGGGCGCCTGGCAGCGCGCCGCCAGCGCCGCCGTGTCGTCCAGCAGTAGTGTAGCGCGGTCAGTAGTGTCATTACCCTCTGCGCCTGCACGGCCAGTATCATGAGCAGCGCGTCGAGGCGGTCGCCGAGCGCCTCGGCGCGGTCCAGCAGCTGCGGCGCGGGCGCCTGGCAGCGCGCCGCCAGCGCCGCCGTGTCGTCCAGCAGTAGTGTAGCGCGGTCAGTAGTGTCATTACCCTCTGCGCCTGCACGGCCAGTATCATGAGCAGCGCGTCGAGGCGGTCGCCGAGCGCCTCGGCGCGGTCCAGCAGCTGCGGCGCGGGCGCCTGGCAGCGCGCCGCCAGCGCCGCCGTGTCGTCCAGCAGTAGTGTAGCGCGGTCAGTAGTGTCATTACCCTCTGCGCCTGCACGGCCAGTATCATGAGCAGCGCGTCGAGGCGGTCGCCGAGCGCCTCGGCGCGGTCCAGCAGCTGCGGCGCGGGCGCCTGGCAGCGCGCCGCCAGCGCCGCCGTGTCGTCCAGCAGTAGTGTAGCGCGGTCAGTAGTGTCATTACCCTCTGCGCCTGCACGGCCAGTATCATGAGCAGCGCGTCGAGGCGGTCGCCGAGCGCCTCGGCGCGGTCCAGCAGCTGCGGCGCGGGCGCCTGGCAGCGCGCCGCCAGCGCCGCCGTGTCGTCCAGCAGTAGTGTAGCGCGGTCAGTAGTGTCATTACCCTCTGCGCCTGCACGGCCAGTATCATGAGCAGCGCGTCGAGGCGGTCGCCGAGCGCCTCGGCGCGGTCCAGCAGCTGCGGCGCGGGCGCCTGGCAGCGCGCCGCCAGCGCCGCCGTGTCGTCCAGCAGTAGTGTAGCGCGGTCAGTAGTGTCATTACCCTCTGCGCCTGCACGGCCAGTATCATGAGCAGCGCGTCGAGGCGGTCGCCGAGCGCCTCGGCGCGGTCCAGCAGCTGCGGCGCGGGCGCCTGGCAGCGCGCCGCCAGCGCCGCCGTGTCGTCCAGCAGTCGCCCGACGTCCGCCTGTCGTGCTATCAGCGAGCGCCGGAGATTCTTCAGCACCCCACAGCGTTGCAGCGCCTGAAAGCCGAAATCGATAGCTTTGTTAATTATTTGTTCAATCAGTACAGAATGTAATAGTCTTTTTATCATAAATTAATATCATTAAATCGACGGTGCCAAGATAATGCCCTGTGAAACGCCGGAAGCAATTTTTATAACTTTACCATCAAAGTTGTCGGTTATAATTTTTTTGGTTCCATTGTGTTATTATATGGTTGGCGTTAAGCAATATAGACGACTTTTTTGTACACCATATAATTTGATTTAGTAAGATAGCATTTCTCCTATGAGTTATCTTGTCAAAAGCTTTACAAAAATCTGTACAAATATAATTTACTATCACTAGCGACTATGTTTTTAATAAATATAAAATACTTTTACACTTGTGTAAACGTATAATTTAGTTTAACAATTAATTCTTAGCAACAATGATTTATGTAATTATCATTAAAAGGTAATACCTGAGCGATACTATCGGCGGGCACGGCTTCCATTTTCTTGAGGTCGGTCTCGGCGGCGTCGCAGGCGCGCAACAGCTCGGCGTGACGCGCGTCCAGCGCCGTCCAGCCGGCCTGCAGCTCGCGCAGGCGGGCCAGCTGCGCGCTCGTCCACTGGCACGTGTGCGACCAGCGCTCGCTCAGCGCCGTCAGCTGGTCCTCGATCTCCGTCACGCCTGGAACGTCGACGTTACAACTCGTCAGCACTGGTGGGTCGCGGGCGGGAGTCGCGCGGCTACGAGAGCGGGGCACGCAGTACGCACTGTTGTCCTGCGCGGCGTCGTCGTCGACGACGATGACGCAGTCGGCGAGCGCGTCGACGAGCGGCTGCTGCTTGCGCAGGTCGTCGTGCAGCGCGCTCACGGCCAGCAGCTGCGCGTCCACCGCGCCGGCGCCGCCGCGCAGCGCGCCCATGCGCGACATGCGGTCCTCCGTGCGCGTCAGCCACGCGCGGAACCGCTCCAGGTGCTGCGAACGAAACGCAACAGATTAGCGCGACACTTCTAAATACGAAAACGTTTTCCTTGCTTCGTTGTCGAACCAATATAGGGCAGCGTGCACCCTCATATCGAATGCTTTCTAGCTATAATGGTATCAGGACGTCACTTGATATATTTGATGGTTCTTTGGTCGCAGCTAAATTGAATATAGCTGAACTGGCATTTTAAAGATTAACCTGAAACCAGTTATATTTCTAAATTTTATAAGTTTTTAGTATTAAGTCTATAATTGTAACCTTTAATTTTAAGTATTATTTATGGTTAGAAACAAATAAGTTTTTGTAAAGTTACCACTGTATTAACCATGCATGCATGTTGTGTTCACTGTCAAAAAGTGGACAAAGGCAAGATTTTTTTTTATGTTTTAGATATTGTTGTATTTTCTTCTGTCCCATCCAATTTGTGAAACATAAAAAAAGCACCTAATACGTCACATATATTTGACATTTATAATGCTGTACCCGACGCGCGTGAGCTTTACCTCGTGCTGCGCGCGCATGAGCGCGTGGTGCACGTGCGCCTGCGTGCGCATGGCGTGCGTGCGCAGGTGCTCCCAGCGCGTGTTGAGCAGGCGCAGCTGCAGCCGCACCTCGGCGGCCTCGTCGCGCGTCAGCCCCGCCTCCAGCACCAGGCGGGCACCTTCCTCCAGTACACCTCCTACACGACACTGCTGCTCCGATAGCTCCAGTAGAAATTTCTGAAATTATATAATTAAGTCAACGTTTTGAATCTTTTCCGATATTATAATATTTAATCATCATATTTGCAAATGTTTTGGCGTGCTTACCTCATGAGAATGAAAGTGTTCCTTCAGTAGCGCTAAATCATCAGTTTCTGGCGCGTGTGTCTCGGCCAGGCGCTCTTCAGCTTCTAGTAGCCACGCCAGCACCTCCTCGAAGGCCGCGTAATACCCGCCCAGCTCTACGGAACCGGTGGTAGCAGTGGACAGAGGACGACTCGATGACACTTGCTGCTGAAAACAAACAATT
This sequence comes from Catocala nupta, assembly GCA_963675205.1. Lineage (NCBI taxonomy): Eukaryota > Metazoa > Arthropoda > Insecta > Lepidoptera > Erebidae > Catocala > Catocala nupta. The sequence goes on along the minus strand of OY776100.1, from coordinate 834,544 downwards.
TAGTTAATAATTAATTGACATAGACTGTCGGTAAAATAATATCATTGGTATTTCAATACAATTTCCAAAATTTTCCCTTTGCTCCTGTTTAGTTGTAGGAAATCCGCATAATATATCGCCTTAGTAGAAATCAATCATTTGTATAAGAATAAATTATTATGCCAACTGTTAATATCTCATAGTAGACAAAGCAAGAGCGACAGCTCGAATACCTGTTGGGCACCAGCATTAACCTGTAAACCCTTCGAAACCCGAACTATCACAAAGACTGTGCATACAGTGCTCATGCAAATAACTACCAACTTAATGGTACAAGCTGCGGGTAAGCATGGTTGTCCAGAGTCTGTTTATGTGAAAACGTTAGAATTAAATAGCAATCAAATAATAAATTGTACTGAAATACCGTACCTCTGGCGGGTTGTTGGTGACGGGCGTGGTCGGCTCCGAGGCCACGCTCTCTAAATCAGCCACGTCTTCGCTGGAGTGTGGCAAAGATTGGAACAAGCACATAACATACATCATGATCGATTTCTTGTCCGGGTTGGGCGTGTTTACATCTGAAAACAGCGTGATATTAGTATTATTCTCATATAAAATTATTCTTAGAGGCAAGTGTGACATCATGGTACAAACCTTCCGGGTCCAGTAGCTTATCAATTCCTAAGTGCGTATGCGCTATATTGAAGGCATGTTCGAGCCTGGCGGCAGGGCTACGCCCCACGATGGTGGTGTAGTCGAAGAGCTGCGGGCGCCAGCGGTGCAGGAGCGCGTTGAAGGCTAGCCCGTCGGCCCAAGACGAGGTGAAGTTGCGCACCGACACACCCGCGTAGTTGGCCGTGTGCGTGCGGCACCACGCTAGCAGCGTCTTCTCCAGGTTGGTCTGCTGCAGCTCCGACATCAGCTCCTTCAGGTGGTAGTGCACCTGCCAGTGCAGGATTATGCTCCATACCAGACCTGCCAATAACAAAGTCGTCATAAAGTGCAAAGTAGAAATGCTAAATTAATAATCACGCAAGACCCTACTAAGTCGTATACAGTTAAGATGCGAATATTTTATAGAAGCTGGCTATTTAGGATTTTGGCTAGTTAACAAATTAGCCAAAATCCTAAATAGCCAATTTAGTCGCCTAAACCTGTGTAGCGTTTGACATTATTTTATGTTTTATGTTATTCCTAGCTTGCTACTAGGGTACTAGTATCAAGTTACTTTGATTCTCTATGAATTTAAAAAACTTAACTGACGAAAAATAGTTGTGATTGTGGCTAATTCTTGGGTGATAAGGGTATGAACTGACCGAGCGTGAGCTTGGGGTTCCCATCGACGATGTCGTTGCTGCTGATGTTAACGAGCTTGACGCCGTTCGCGTCCAGCACCTGCAGCGCCGTGTTCACGTTGTTGATGTGGTGAACGCGCATGCGCCCCCGCTCGCGCTTCTGTTACGCAACACACATACTTATTGAAAACAATGTTTACTTTTTTATACTATATACCAGCAATTCCTAAAGTGGATTTCGCCAAACCTAGGGGTTCCGTAGAAAAGTCACTAGGGTGCCGCAAAATCAAATAGAAAATTAATAAAACATTTGACGATAGTTTGATGTGGTTTTCGTAATATTTGGTTCTAGGCATGCATTTAAATAAATTCGCAGGTACCTACTAGTCACGATATTGTAACTAGTGGGAGCCGGGTTCGCCAAAGCACTGTACGAGAAGTGTGTGGTTATTAATTGACATACGCTGGGCGTAAAAGTACAAAAAATAAATGTGGTGATGTCTCACATATTGCTGCGCGGTGAGGATCTCGAGCAGCGACAGCAGGATCTCGCCATCCCTCAGGTCCAGGAACAAATCCTCCACCAGCGGCTTGTCGTTCTGTGACATAAACATACCACGCGTCATAACTTTGCTCATATTAAACAAACAGGAATAGCATGCCTTGATTATTTTTGTCTATCAATGAGAGACCATAATGGTCAAAAACATGTCTGATTTTTGAAAACCCTTCACTTACCTTACGTGTCATTACTTTAAAATAGAGAGCGGAGACCTCGATTGAGGAGTTACCAACACCCTACAGAAGCTTGTAACCTTGTTTATGTTTTTGCGGCAAACAGAGATACTAGCGGTACTATAACCCAACTCAAGGTAGTGCAATGCTGTCAGCATGAGATCAATGTGATAATTGCACTTGAGAAGGCAACACAACAGTTTCTTTTTCAAAATAGAAATCGACGGAAATCGTCCGAGAGTTATGATAATCCTTACTATCGCGCGGCGAGTAGATATGCTTGTATATTGAAGTAAAATTTGTGTATAGTAATAACAGTGGTGTTAGTGAGGGCGCATCGACGCGTCGCGGAGCTATAATATCTAATCCCACCAATCTACACGTGTGTTGTTTTTGCTTATGTGTAGTTTTATAACGATAGCTAACGCAGGACCAGTCAAAATCAAATAAAAATAAATTTACTGATGTAGGTCACAAAGTTAATCTTATACACGTTCATATTACACTTAGCTTTTGCCGCAAAGAACATTACAGATATTGTAACTAATAAAAAGAATGAAAAGCAGTTAATTAGCAATTTAATAAGACATAATTTGTGTGTCTTGAGTGAAGATCCGAAACGCAATAATCCGCTTATAAGCGGTATAAGGAGATGACCATTTAAATAGCAGCGCCACTATCCGTTCAATAAATGCAACATAACGTTTGAGACATCTCAGCCACCAATGTATCACTTACTAGCTGCACAGAAGCCAAAATAATTTGTTATTTTAGCATAACTTACATATGTGTATACCTACAGGTAAAGAAGTACATCTCATGTTATACAATCGCTCGCGTCGAGTACGTTGACAGCCCACACTGCGACTAGAAAGGTAACGATATGTAATAACTTCTAGTGTTTAGTGGTGCCTACTGTCACTTTTATGTAAAGCTTAGATTCACTGCTTTGATCCCTATGCGGATAAAATTGTTTAATTTGAGACTAGTGAACGCGACAATAACGACTTGCAAAATGTTTCTGGACAATCATTTTAAACTATAAGATTCTTACTTTCTTGTCCTTACAAATATAAATGCTAAAGCGGCGGTTTTTGTGAGGCTAGGTTATAGATCGAGAGCGCCTTTGGTTACCTTTAACGCAAAAAAGAATGTGGTGTTCCTATGGATATACAGGTCTGTCCGGTAATTAATGGATAACCTGGAAATGTCTTATAGTGGAACTGATAGACGTTCAGAAAAAAATATTAAAAAAAGTCTATCCTAACTACTACCTGAGATATGTGTTTTTTTTTAATTACCATGTATAACTTTCTTGTATACTACGACCATAAATAAATGAAATCCATCGGTTTTTTGTTGTTTTATTATTAAACACTAATTATGCTAATAGATAGACAGTGTTGCACTTTTTTTTTCTTTTTCTGAACGGCCTTCATTTCTACTATAAGACATTTCAAGGTTATCTATTAATTACCGGACACCCTGTATACATATTATTATTATATTACAACAACATTTTAAGCTAAAATCTAAACTAGACGCATTCTATGAAACGAGTATAAAATATAATCATTGTCTATAGTCAATGCACCGGACTTGGGATCAAAAGATCGCATGTGCTACGTACGTGTGTACGCACAGTTGACGTGAAACCACTCCCAGTACTAATATTCCCAGTAATAATAATATGAAGTCTGGTTTAAGTCAAGTTTTTGGGTATCCGGTATCATCAAATTCGTATTATGACAATACGAATTTGTCGCCTGATGGACTTTATCATTTATAAATTAGTCGAACCACCCTAAAAGGAGCTTAGGCCTTCCTCACACTATTGTCTACAAATAACGTAAGGAACTACTGCTACTAAGTAGCCCTAATGATGTTGTCTTCATATTAAGGTCCGGTGCCTTTATTCATTGTTTCGGTTAAAGTATATTTACTATCCGAAAACACAAGCACATTTGCATACAGAGAAACGTGGTTTTCATGTTTAAATAAAGAATTGATGTTATATGGTGTCGCGGCATACGAAGCGCGGTCCATTCGTTAAGTCCACAAGCACAAACAACAGTAGTCTCGCGACTCGACGAGAATTGACCTTAATTACTTCATACGCTGAATTTGAAAGTACTACGCACTGCTGTTTGAAAATCACAAAGTGCTCTTACAATGACTGAATGACTAACATTCCTTTATTTAGACGTTCAGATGGTCATGGTTAAATGATTATACATAAACATGTATGTATGTAGTGACTGGTTCCATTACAAGTCGGTATTTTACACTTCAGTGACATCAAACACGAGTGCTCATTTTTCCATCTGCTTCGATGGTACACAACACTTTCATTTTATTCACTGCTGCAATTTGATCCGCGATCGATTCGTTTCCTTACTGCTCGGTAGTGTCATCGGCCGCTATCAATATTGGCCAAACCCCACGCTCCAGTACGTTCGGTCATGATCGAACTGAATGATTACGTACCTTCACAAGTTGCGAGTTGATCCACTTGGCGAATGTTTTCTTCTGGACATCTTCGCGCTCATCTGTAACAACATAAACCAAGTATTACTGTCCGATTTCTATTGATGTTATAAATACAAATCATGTGTAAACAAACCGGAGATATGTGTTATTTTTCATGTCAGAACACTTGGGACGGGTTTACTGGAAAACACACACACTTAGCTGCCTCTTTTGACGTATGAAAACTTTCTATAAAGTTTATTTTCGTAAACATATAAAGGTACTCGTATACCTATGTTTCAGTAATGGTGTCCGGTATCGTGTAATATGCTACTTACCTATACCATAAACCAAAAGGTACAGTTGGTTAAACGTGGATTATGTCTACCTGTTGCACATTAACGTAAACCTCCGGTTATTCTATTCTAATATATTGTTGTTTGGACCACAAACGATGTCTATCATTAGCACATAGTCTCAAATTATTTATCAGCCCACAAAATTCATAATGTCATTAGTCACGATAATTTAGTCACGTCTGGTATCGTAAGGGGAAAACCTAGCCTAAATAACCAACAATCTCACGGGTTGAAAATAACATAAGTATTTCACATATATTAAGATCTTGAATTCAGTATGAATGCGTGTACAAAGGACGTAATAATAGCATCACTTGAACGACACGACGAGTACGTGTGATACACCACATACAGAAACTACAGGATCACACATATCAGATCAAGCTGTCAACATACTGCTAACATCCTCGCTGTGTGTAGGAGGAGCCATGAACATCTCCCAGGACTTCAGCAGCGTCAGCATGGCGCTGCGCACCTCACATAGCACGCTCACAACAAACACAAACCAAGCCTTTACGAGCGTTATTACATTCATAGAAACTGTGAAGTAACCGACAAAGGGCTTAGTCGTAGACACTCACTCCCGTGTGCCGAACTGAAACTAATACGGCGGAGGTATGTTGGTATTGATGGATGAGCTGTCCCGTTATACGCTCGAGCGGCTTTATCGTCGCTTTGTTTGTTGAGTAATGTGATGTATGGCTGCGACCTTCGATGCGCCGACGTCCGCCACCATTATCACGGTTAAGAGGCTAACACTTAAATCAGTCGCAACGGAATTGCAACCGTCCAAAGACTCTCTAGACCACCTACAGGAAGGTACGTGCATTATGCAAGCTTGACGCTTTATCGATGATCTCATCGCTAAGGTCGTAAGGCGCTCGCGGAGGAAGCCCATGCGCCATCATATTGTATTTGCATGATCACATGCAAAGTGCGTAATAAACTAAACGTTATGTACAGATGACGGAATCTCCTTCACCTCGCTGCCTTCAAAGTGGTACCTTTTTTGCATTAAATAATCAAAAGTTTTTACTATAGTATTACGTCATAGTTTATTATGTTTATCCTACAAATGGTAGTTTGAAACCCATCTTTGTAAGTTCTACGGTAATCTTTACAATTCACGTGCCTCCTTAGTCCAGTGGCGTATGCTTACTTTACGAAGGACAGTAAGGTTCCCAATGGATGGAATGGATACCCAAGTCGTCAATTAATGTTAAGGACATTTTCTTTCAGATTCTTCTTAGTGTTAAACGACAGAAGCTTAGCCGTGATATTCAGATATGGCTATCTAACTATCTCATGTAGTGGGTACACCTAAACACGTTTTGGGTTGTTAATATTTTTAATGGTATATATAATACGACCTCGATGGCGTAGTGGTTAGTGTAACTGACTGTTACGACTGAGGTCGCGGGTTCGATTCCCGCACAAGTCAAACATTTGTGTGCATGAACATGGACGTTTGACTTGGTCTGGGTGTTTCTATGTATAATATGTATGTATTTACAAAAAAAAAAAAAAAAAAAATAGTATATATGTATGTTTATCCATTGTCTAGAACCCATAACACAAGCTCTGCTTAGTTTGGGCTAGATGGTGTTGTGTATATGTGTAGAATATTATAATGTCCATTTTTACTTTACTTCACTGCAGCATAGACTTTGACAAGAGTCTGTGAGCTAACATTCAAGTGCGCAGAGTTGACACCTACCTATTAAACTCTACACTAAAAATTCCTAGTCACAACAATAATGGCTTTATTATTTATCAGACATGTTCAAGATGAGAATATAATAAGGCGCTGTTTTTTACAACTATAATAATGACTTTAATATCGAGCAAAGGTTAACAATGTGAACATGGACTTGCTGACCGAATGTGTCATGTTCCGATAACACAGATATCGTCATAGTTGTGTTCTCGCCGAGATTCGTGCAGGTCCGTACAGATCGATGTAAAAACAATTCGGTGAGACGCTCAGGGTCACCGCTGGTACTCGATAATTAGACGCGAGCTGCTGAACACTGCCTGGCGCCCCCTAACTATGTAGATACGATCATGTTAATAACCACACATCGTGCGCTCTCTCGTTTGTTTTTATGCGTATGATTTGGCACTTTACAAGCACCTAAGTACCCGAAAACATAATTGAGTCGATTTTAACGAAAAATTTATATATTAGAAATGTTTACGTAAATGCAATTTACCAGTACGTATCTTTTGCTTTATACGTGTGAATGGTTTGTGCTAACATTTTGCTAATAAAAAGGCGTTACCAATTAAGTAATTAGTGGTGGTTCAAATGAGCTTGCTCGCCTGAGACGTACCACACACAGAAAACCAGCGTAAAAGCAGAGACACTCTGAGTTTCGCCCGATATATAGGATTTCCAAAGGCTCAGATGTCTGTCCTTTCATGTTTAATCTATTTTCCGAAGAATCGGCAATGCGCGTGTAATAGGTACATACCCCTGGTATCGTAAGCGATCATTAATATAAAATGGTATCTAATAACCCCTGGGTTTCTTTACTATGTGGGATCTACTAACATAGCTAAATGAAGGTGTCACACACCTCTTAACGCTAACCTACTGCTTCGAGAATATACCGGCATTCGTCTCTATCATTTATAATAACCAACAAAATAAAAGTTCCTTGGTATAAGGAATGACACATATCCTATACTATATTATTTCATTATAGTTTGCAGGTTCGATGTTGCAAAAATATGTAAGTACCTACGTATTTATTATAAAATCAACAAATATTACCAACCACATCGAGTTACCATGCATTCTGTGCGCACGAAGTTGCAGACTCCGCTAGCCGAATATAAAGATGTAAACATGACATAGGTAGACTATACCGGTATGTTTGAGCGTCTACAGAGGTCAGAGTCTACATCCCGATCCACGAACACTACATGAAATAACATTTGTATAGATTTGTAACTTGTACTTTTTATTACACAATTGACTCGTCTCTGATCCTACGGCGTAGGTGTGAGAGTATGCACGAGACGATTCCTGCATCGGACGACGTATTATCGACTTTATAGCAGCACGAAGGCTCAGAAGGATACCTACTGTGAAACACCCAAAGGACAAAGCAAGGTTTTTAAACCATCTAGTGATATGTCGGTGTAATGTACATATACTTAATACTTCGGGGATATAGGCAGACGTGGTCCGCATGTTACGTAACGCAACTCTTACGACATTAACTCCAGAGACTGTACGCAGGCGCATTATACAGTTTTTTGCATTTGTTTACTTATGCCGACGATCGTATCAATCAAACGAGACAGCTGTCCATTGGCGGGCTCCCTCACAGCTGATACAAGATGATTCACATCGAGATAATGCACATGCTGCGGTAGGAAAGAACTCGTTTCGACCGCAGCTCGCGGCGGCGGCGGCGGCGCTAGCGCAGCGGGCGCGACCTGCATCGTCAATGAGCCGCGTGTGTATCGATCTGTGTTCACTTATTAGTGGTTTGTTTTGTTTTGAGTGTCACAGGGAAATTATAAGAACTAAGATTATTAGAACACTTCAGCAATGCTCGTGATAGGAAGAGACCCACATAGTACATACAGACATCTGTGCATACCTTAACGCCCTACACGGTAATAAACATTCATTTATTTTAGAAATTATTTCTTTCTTAGTAAAGAAATAATTTTTAGCATACTTATGTATATGCTTTCAAAAACTGACACAGGAACACCTTAACTTGGCAAACTATGTAAGAATATGTGTACCACTGTTGACTCTGAAAAAGTCTGTTGAAAGTTATCACATTTCGAGACCGATCACTAACTACTACAAACCACTACACGGTCTATGCAAGTGCCTTGATCCTAATTCAAGTTAGACTTAGGCCAATGTTTAGGCTTTGACAATTAATAATAGAATGTGTGTATTATGTTTACTCATCAGTAAGAAGAGATTAAAATTCGGCCGAACATGAGTTATTGAGACACCAATAGTTAGACGATGACTATGCTGGTGCATATGTATACGCGGTACGTATGTACATATGTATAGGACATACATCGCGAATGTGCCGTTTATCATACTTACGACAAACATGGTAACTAATAATTGCAGACATTACCGAACATTTGGCCGTAACATCAGCACCAGACTGTGTAGGCATGGTGACGTCACTACAAGGTGGAGGTAATACGGCTCGTTCATTTGCATTTCCTTCCACTTCGTACATAAATACACGCAACAGATAAGATAATCTTCGCGGTTCGACGAGCGAATCATTTACATTCATTCATTCACTCATTAAGTACGCCACCGCCATTCAGTAAGTAGTATCGCTTCCGGCACGGGCGCACGACCCTTCACACCGTTTAGATAATTCAAGTCGATGTTATAAACAGTTTAGACGGTAGGATGGCATAATTCGGTGTCGTTGTTTATTTATTTAGTTCCCCTTCCGACATGTTGCACACGAACATGTGCGTCCAAGTCATCATAAAACTGACGTCACACGTGTGCGACACAGAAGTGTGCCTCGTCACACCAGCGACGCCGTGCGAGCTTCTCATCCACATTACTGAAACGGTTGGATGCTGACATGCAATAACACACTACATAGCTACTCTTCTACCTAAATATTATTATACCTTGACTATCCAAGAAGGAACAGAATCTACTAGATTTTAAATCTAGATAACAATCACCACTATTTGTGGCTGTGACTCAACGCAGGTATCTACCGCTTTAGAGACAAGAAATTATTAATAGGTCCTAAAACAAGATATACCTGTATAAGGACAAAATAATAAAGTATAAATTCGTCAGCATTGAATTGATAATAAGACTTTAACATGACATAGTCATCATAACATATTACAAGATAATTAAACAATTCAAAAATAAAAATTTAGACTACCAATTTTCAACATTGATGGTCGAAATCTTTTTAAGACTAGAATGTGCGAGGGATTATAGACGATATAAATATGATAAGTATAAAGTATTCAATAACATGAAAAGATTACACTTTCCATTTCGTCTAAACTAAAAGGTCTTGGTACAGTCAGTTTAAATAGTGTTTATTAGAGAAAACCACTAGGTATGTATTAGCAACTTGCACATCATATGATAAATCACTCACTAACTAATACAGATCTTAATTATAAAGGACTAGATTTAGCCTGCGGCTTCGCTCGCGTTAATGGATGTACTATCTATAATGTAATTTCTTCTACAAATTCAATTTCTATACCTTGGAAACCTTACAATTTTTTGTGTGAAAGGTCCCCTATGTTCTTTTCTGTACCTCTGACTACGTGTATACAAATTTTATAATGACAGAATCAGTAGTTAAGGCTTTAAAGCGTAACAATCAAATAAACTCACATTCACATTTGTAATATTATGCACGTTTTCAATGATTTACAAGATAATAACGATTCTAAGTTTAATTAACATCTGTGAAGGTTACAGTTTTATATTTATTTTACTACAGTTTAGTCTCACATATAATTCTACTGGTAACACGTGTAATAAAAAAACCATGATAGTGATATCAAATCTTATATCTTATAAATCGTGGTTTTATCTTGGTTTAGAGTGTAACACTTCTTCGACATCGTCAATCATACCACATTGCAAGTGAAGCTTTGGCTTACGTAAAATACAAAAATCTATTTAGTCCAAATACGGTTAACTTATGAAGTGTATAGTAGAACCATAAAGAGATGCTGTAGTTACGTACCCACTGAACTTCGTGGCCGTATTAGGATATTAAATTAACATAACATTGCGCTTTTTATTTTGCACACAAATGTTCTTTATAGTGTTAATGATCGATTCGTAGCAACAACCTATTGATTAGAAATTTTCTAGCAGTTTTAAACAATGTCTGTTGCTTGGAAACTGATCCAAAAAGAACTAATCAGTATTTATATTTTATGTATATCTACCTATTTTATTTATTTAATCACAATGGTCACACGCGTCAACAATTATTATATATATGTACTTCTTAATTTGTTAATGCCAAATTCATCGCAAGATACAGACTATACTGAAATCGACTGGTAGTTCCAATATTGTAATATTTATAGTAAAATAATATTTCTTCTAAACTAATATCGACTAATACTAACCTACCACTCCAAAAAATCATGACGAATCACACTCATAGGTCTATATGTACATATGTGTCGTTAGTTTTGCATACATAGTCCGTCGAGGAAATACAGTAGATATCCATTTACATGTAACCTATGAAAGCGAGTCAACCCTTTATAATGTGAAATAGTTTTTTAACACCTTACATGCGCCTTACTGTTTATTACTACCATCGATCAAATATACTACAGTCCGTTTTGTATCGAAATGTTCTAGTAAAAACGAGTGCGCGGGCGCATCTTTGGCGCCCCGGGCGTGGCTCGTGTTAGTGGGCTCCACCGCCCCCGCGCCCACGCGTGGGCGAACCCGGTACATTGTTATGTGAAGAAAGTTGTAGATAACGCCACATTAAATCTTGCATAGTTAACGAGGCATTATAAAACATTTTTGGTAAGTTGCCGTCGTTCTGCACATTCTTAATCAAAATGTAAGATATTTTGTATTTGGTCTAATTCTAAGTCTTAAATAGACACACATTGGGTTCACAGAAGGCTCTTGTTGCTGTATCGTTATAAGCGAGTGAGAACCACAATTTTCTCACAAAACTATTAGTGGTTCTGGAGCACTATTTAATGCAGGCTATGATTAATTTGCACTGCGTGCGAAACTAACGCTGCTATTAAAATAGCCAATGGTCAGCGTGCACTACTTGATATTTATAGCAATGGCGAGAGCGACAATTCGTTTAAGTAATTGTAGTCATGTATGGAGTGAAACATGGGCGCGCGTCGACAGCCACGTCCGATGAGGCGCGGAGATGCGCCAAACATTCCGTGTTACAATTATTTCTACTAATTTCTCTTCATTAAGCGCTGTATGCGCGCAACACGGGTTGTGCTCGCCGGCGCATGCGCACACGAACACGTGCTCAACATAATTCCATCAACACGTAGCTGGTCGTGTCAATGATCTTACGACGCCGGAAAATTGTACCACTTATGACGAATACTAGTAATAACGTGAGAATCAATACCATAGGACCGAACTATGTACTATCTATTCTGTGGCCGTAACAACTGTATCGTCCGTCCCTATTTGTTGCAAGATATTAGTTTTGTATCGCTCTTTCTGCGTCTACAAACAATGTCTTATTCAATCCCGATAACAGCTAAATATGGTCTAAATACTAAACAAAACTATTGGGTATGAAATTCTGTCGTGTCAAATCGACTTCCATCGATGGCTAGCTATCTAAAAAGCGAAAGTTTTAAACTTTGGTCTAAGCTAATAAAATTATTGTATTACCTACATGGTACCTTATCTACACAGTGGATTAATAGATATTGCTTGAGCAGAAGAATCTTATTTTCTGAACTATGTAGAATAAAAAAGCCGCATAGAAACAATAGGTACTATAATTAAATTGGTACATTAAAACAAGAGTATGATCAATCATAATCATAATATATGTTATGCGCCAATTTATTGCCTTTTATATGAATAAATCGGGTATATTATAATACTATTTATATTAGTTATTATATATTTTGTTGTCACATTAAAATTTATGATCGCTGCCACACTGATTCTTGCTTTGATTGCATTGTATTCTTAGCGCCGCCGCGTCGGCTCTGTAAGTGGAAGCGCGGAAGTGCAGCAATTACTCGCGGCGATTAAACATACATATCAATGCATACGCACAGGTTGATGTGATCGGTGACGGCGCGACGCGACAGTTACCGCGCGGACTAATAGAGCCGTACACCGGAGGATACCGCGCACTGCCCTCCGCATAATAAGTGACTGACACCGGGTAACCCGCTCTGCGCGCTATACATCCAAGGTAATCGCTCCTGCAGGGCTGTTTATAGCTTCATTCATACTCATAGATAAAAGAAAGAATTTTACCTTAAACGGTGTTACGGTCGTAACCCGCAAGTATGTAGTTGCAACGGTTTGTCATTACAATTTCAAAGTTTTTCCACACATTGACAATAGTGGTGGTCAATAACCTGAACGCCTGAATAAATACTGAACTGTAAACTACACCAAGCAGTGCGCCGCGCAGTATTATTGTCAGAATCGATGTCGGATTGAGAAGATCACCTAATGGCGATTCTCACAAGCATTAGCTAGTGGCTATTCACGTTTTACAGCCTCTAAACAACGAGGCATAGTCTCATTGGGTGGTGGGTAGTTAGTCACTCAATGAAATTAGTACGGTGACATCATGACAGAGTAATTGTGCAAGACAAGGCGCTGCGCACACTGAGCCACTGCGGTCAACAATGTATCCAGAGCCGAGCTTATCCGCCGTCTACACTCCAAACCGCGTATTGAGAGTGTGACCACTCGATCAATCGATTACTTTACGTAACAAAAAAATATAAAGACTCAACAATGCCTCTAATAAATGAATTCTATTGCTTGTTTGGATCAATTTAGTTGACATCTTTACAAAAGTATATGTATGTAAGTTCATTGAACTAATCATCCATCAAGGATCCTATCAAAATGTATGCCCAATAAAAATTAGTTTACGGATTGATTAAAATCTTTTATTATTACCTTCAGAAATTTTCTTGTGTAAAGCCAAATTTGTTACTGTTTAGTTAATTACGTAGACATTACATAGACAATACTTTTTATAAAATTGAGACAATTACCAAGCATTCGACACGACCAAACTACAACATACGAATATTCGCAACACCCGAGAAAGCATACTTTGCTGACCAAGCAAAAATGGAAATCATCGCGCTGCCACCTAAGGAATAAACACGCAGACTCTTTGCTGATAGTACAGCACCTCTTTCTGAACCTCTTTACAAACTAATAGGTGCATTTTTCATTTGCAATGAACAGAGTTCAATTATTGCACACATGCTTTGGTGGTAATCGTAAATAATGGTGACTTACAACTTATGGTGCTTAACAATGTCGACCAGTTTGTTTATATCGTCATTATGCGAACAAGGTAAATGCCTTCAATGGGGAATGGTATTGGGTGGGTCTAACTAGATTTATGTTATATCGATTTCGGCGCTATCAATACGAAAATAGCTGTTGACATGCCGATATTTATGAATACTGAAATGACGAATGATAGACCGATACGGTATCATGTCAATGACGTAATTTTATTTAGTAACTGTAGATAGACAATAGGAAAATAGTAATTCGATAAGTAGTTGGTAACTATACTCAGCTAGCTTTGAGCTGTCACCCTGTAGAGTAAAGGAACTTCCTAAGTCGGGCTGCTGCTGCTGCTGAACTCACAGTTCTTAGCTCCTACCCCTTATACAACATTATTGTCTATAAAAACATACGCGAAATTATATGCTCAAGTGTACCTACTAGATGTCGTATAGACAGATAACGCTCATAGTCGTATTGCACGAGTTAATGTTCATAATGGTGTACATAATTAACAGACGTTAACCTTTAACACTGGATTCACATTCGGTTTTAATGGTTCTACTTGGCATAATATACGTTTATGTTAGACGTGCCAGGCGACCGCTCTCTTCATCTACTTGTGTCAATGCATTAGAAAACCACTTTGCCAAAATGTATTATCCGACACAAATAGGAGTAGGAACTATTGCCTTATCGTAAAACTTTATACTGTACACATAGATAGCAAGATCCAGTTTAGCGATTATGATAGCTTGTCATAAAGGTAAACATTCCCAAATCAGTAACGTCTTTTGCCAGATTTAGCTAACGTATAGCAAGTAGAAAATATAAAAACGAGCCTAGTGCGGAACATAAGAAATATACTGTCGGTAATAGTAGTAGCGGCCACAGATTGGTACTGCATGTCTTCACATACTCTTCCAACTAAAGGTTTAATTTAAATCACTCAATTTATTCATAGACTGTTTCAAAGATTCCTAAACAACGTTAACCGGGAAGCAAACAGCAATATCAATGCAACTGTCTCTAAGCGATTCTTCTCTACTTAATGACCGATAGATAGTGTTTCCCATAAACGATTTCAGAATTCCTGTCTGCCGCCTGACTGCGCCAAGCGTAAGTCGCGGTTGGACTGAATGACAGAGCTCGATATTCAAACCGGCACGCAGCCGCCATAGTAAAATTGTATGGAGGTTTTGAAGTGCTTTTTTGATAAATATGTATCTTTATTGTCAACCAATAACTTAAATATTTGGGACGGACAAATTGTAATAAAACTATATATGTTTCGTGTAAGCTGTAGAATAGGATAGATTTCTACCGTTATAATCTAATGAAAATTTACATAATTTTGTAGGCGGAAATATTAATTATTTTAAGTTTTTTACACGGAGTTATTGTAAACACATTAATTTTTATGGTAAATGTATATTTTATATTTGTATTAAACAAAAAGTGTTGATTTTATCAACTTAACTGTGATCGCCTGTTTTAACACATTTCGCTCGGCGCAGTCTTAAAACACAGCAATCGCATTACCTATGTCAGCAAGCCTATAGCGTCGTTCAATCGGATCGAACCATCTTCGAATAATGACCACGTTGATTTCCGTGTCGCATAACACGTGCGGTGATCGCTTAAATAATGGAATAGTTGTACGCGCATGACACGAGCGCACGAGCTGGTGATTGAGGACACTCGTACAATGCGCTGTTGTCTTTACATCGGTTGCACAACGGTCAGGCGGCGCTGGCCGCGCACCGGGCGACTCTGCGGTGGACGGTAAACACGACGAACTCACACAATTTTGTAGACCGATCTTATCTAATGCCGTAACTATTTCACGGCCTACTTGCCTGCAGATAGCCGCACAATTTAGTGAAGCGCTACTCAACCGATCGAGCGAGCGTCGAGATCTAGTCGACCGATTGACGCCGTCATCCGCTAAAGGGATCCTCTCGCGAGCTACTTTCCCCTGATCTTGACCACTCGTTAATACGTGTATGGGCAATGCGTTTTATAGACAACATTTATTTTATTAATGGTTTTCTATTTAGTCCACTGGTCGCGTGAGATTGTGAGATTCCAGGTTTGACGGCTGAGTCTGGTCGTGTCTATGGGTTGACTTTAGAAACGGGCCGATCGAAACAGAGGTTGGTGTTAAAAAATTCTAAATAGCAATTGATTGTGAAGCAGTTCTATTACATAAGACCTCATCTTGCCGAAATGCGAGTG
Source organism: Catocala nupta (assembly GCA_963675205.1). Classification (NCBI taxonomy): domain Eukaryota; kingdom Metazoa; phylum Arthropoda; class Insecta; order Lepidoptera; family Erebidae; genus Catocala; species Catocala nupta. The sequence continues at coordinate 818,453 of OY776100.1, read as the reverse complement.
TAATAAATTAATTGCGTGATTTGCGCGAGAGTAATAATAATTATCTCGATAACTCTCAATGCACGGAACAATAATGTGTGTGATCCATAGGTATTTTTATTCCAACGATAATTACACCCGAGCGTCTGAATAATTTGCTTATAATCATACTGCTTAGAGCTTCAAGCAGACACAGTCGTTAAGTTATATTATAAATAATGTATTTGTGTCAAGTACATCTTGGTTTCATAGGAATGCAAATAGCCATCAGTCTTAATGTTTTTGGCCGCGAATATTACACATTGCAATTATTATATGTATTTTAAACGGAAACCACTACCTGGACTTAGGCCTAAGACTAAGCAAAATACTACTGAACCTCAAGATACTACATACGCGTATAGTTTTACGTCTACATACATCCCCGAAGGGATGATAGAGGTGGCTTACACCCACATTACGCCAGCTTTAGTTTTAGGTCATACGTAAAAGAAGGCGAGCCAGTGCTGCTACTGCGACTTCCTTGACAGGGAAACTCAATAACATGTACCCGACACGGGATTCAAATACAAGACATCACACACAGTTAATCCTACGTAGGCCGTATATTTCAATATCTCTTATCTAATCTCTAGAAACTTAGCATATTCTGTGGTTATGTGTATATTAAATTTGTGAACATATGCAAAAAATTATGTGAAATATTATATGCAAAAGTAGTAAAAGTTCGAAGCACATACATAGATGTTTTGGGTGCGCATTGTGTCGCGTGGGCGACCTATGCCAAGTCGACGAAGAGGCCGCGCTGTTAGGAATGGTCCGTTTACTTTCATTATTTCAAATTACCTCATGTGAAATCACACAAAAATGCAACAAGTGGCAGTCAACGTTATGGGTACTAAATATACTATTGTGTTATAATACTATTGTGATACACAGCAATTTATTTAAAACTTAGTGTCGACTTGAGTTTTCCCTATTAGGTAAAAAAAATAGGACAATACAGAATCTCCTTTTCATGTTAGGGCACAAAACATTTTTACATCTGAAGACTGTGACACATTTGAAACAAGTATTCATTGAGATAATACATAAATCATATTAAAATGCAAGTTATAACTAAAGATATTATTTTAAAAGTATTGTAGAAATGTTTGCATACTTTAATTATGTTATTAGATTACAAAATAATAACCTATGAAAATATTTGATGTAATATAGTGGCAGGTGGAGATATTAGCACAAGAGAAACCAGTTCCATAAGGAAGAACATGATCTGCTGAAAGGTGAGCTCGCTAATGTTTCATATACTCGGCAGCTTTCTTCAACACAATTGGTGCATGACAGATCTGCACACGGCTGCACCGTGCACCGCACAGGAATGTACACACACCTAACGCACTTGTTGATAGGCTGATTTATTCCAGTTACACATGCTATTCACCTCATATATATAATTGATTGTAAAAATTTCTTTTTGCAAGAAATCATCATAAAAAAAGTATTATGACTCTGTTAGTCATAGTCAAAAGTCAGTCAAAAATCATTTATTAATTTAGGTCACTTAGTGAAACTTACAAATTACAAATTATAATGTTAGATAGGCATTACAACATAAGGTAGGAATTACAAGTGATGGAATATTCGGAATGATGACATAATAAAAAACTAACAGTCTGGGGTGGGTTCAAGCATTGGCCAATAGTAAGTCACAAAGTAAATCACTTAAGTTTTCAAGTTTTGTCTTGGTGGGATTGTATTCATTCTACATGATACTTTATGCGAAACCATCATACAAGAACTTTTAAACTATTGGAACTGGTTGTATGTATTTATTTCCACAAGTTGAATAACATGTCCATGTATGATGAATGCTGACATTTTTAAGCAGGTTGTTATATAATGACAGTAATATTAAAAGATTAATTTAACTAGTTTTTTGCATACATTGTTCAGAATTAATTTATTATTAAAAACATTTATAAATGTTTGCTGTTGTTTTGATTATACAGCACTTCTCAGGATAGATTACCTCACTGACAAGCATCAAGAGCACCATACTTAAATCTTGTTAAGACTAAGAGGTTGTACAGTTTGCCAACTGTTGTCAGTGCCAATCAGTAGTGCAAAGTGTAGGGAAAGCATTCTAATACAATACTGATCAGCTTCCTACTAGGTTTAATTAGGCTGGAAGAGTTAACAAGAACACTAGTTTGAAATTGCTAATAATATTCTGAAGAATATTTAAAAGCAAGCATTTATCATAACTTATTTGAGGTAATAATGATAACATAGATGCAGTATCTAGTCATTTGGACATGACATTTGGTACTTTCAGTACAGCTAACAGATAGTTTATCCTGAACTTGTACTACACCTAAACATGAAGATACCTGAGTGCATAAAGTTGTAACAAACATAAATGTAATAACACAGCTGGAGCCACTGAGATAGGTAAGTAAGGGCTGTGTTATAATAGTAAATCTGTAGAGATCAGGTTGCGTGGATAATCTCGCAGCGTGCGAGAGGAGTTTTAATTTTATCACACGCTCGTGTGTTGTATACTTATTACATAGTTTGATAAGATAGCGGCGCATAGTTGCGCGGCGGCAGGTGCGGGCGACGCCGGCGCGCGCCGCACTGCGCCGACGCTTGCATCACACTAGATTATTGCACCTTCTTATTTCGTCCACTCAAGGTCTTGCTTCACTAAGTTGTCTCACGGCGAGACGCGAAGCGCGTTCAGCCCCGGCACACTTACCTACGTAACTCGGCTCCATTTTCTCCGAGCCTTATCTGTCTTCGACGATCCCTTTTTAATCCAGTTTATGTTATGATAAAAAGTTTTTCTGAGACATGACAACACTCACACACACACTTCCACTCCCGACTTAAAACTTAGTCCAAACTTTTCAAAACAAGAATATAAAATCTCGGCGTAGCACCGCCAACCGAAGTCAGGCACTATTGACTTTAATTTTTATACACTTTTTTCCCACTTTCGCGTACGAAATGTTTAAAATATTGAAACAACGCTAAAAAGCGTGGAAAACATAACGAACGGGCACAGCAAACTTAGTATCCGAAACTACGAAAATGACAGTCGAGTCGAGCGAGATGACAAGCGGGAGGGTGGGCGCTCGCGCTTGCCGATTAAGTATACGTACGTACACAGTCGCTTGCAACAGTGTGCGTGTATTACGCACACTATATCAATGTTGAGTGTGACCAGCGACAAATATACCATAAAATAGTACAAAATATAATAGTAATTTTTAATGACAAATTTTAACAAAATGCCGTATTTATTATTGATAAAAATCATATACATAAATTAAACATACTAAAAATATAATATTCCCGTATTTTCCATACGTAATGAACATCATGAATTGTAACGCCATCTAGATGAACGTCATAATATCACTATTTTAATTCGTTTTAGAGATGGCGCTGTTGCCATTTACAGAATTCAGTTTTGTTTTTATTTTGATTTCAAAGAAATATATATTTTTATGTAATATTTTATATGAGTACTTTTTTTACTTACCTGCTTATAAAATTCAATGTCTAAATTCAATGCTTCATGTTCAATCATTCATGGTAATTTCGATCATTTTATTTAGTTTAGTTAGCGTACAATCTCTGTACCTACTTCATAACATATCAACCTACTTAGTTTTTATTCTTTGACTTGGTACAAAAAGTTTAAGTAGGTAGGTAATTCATAAAATCAAAATAATGAATGTTAGATCGTTTTGTTTGGCTAACCTTTACGTCAGCTATCACTCTCCAGCCATATTATAACATAGGGCCTTAGCTAGCTTCATGTCAGTACTTACCGATATAAAACGTCCTTAGGGAACGCACTCATGAAAGTCATGAACTTCCTATATGGATAGAATAAGGCAATGAAGAAAGGAACCCTTTGCTCAATGTGGTTGAAAATACAAACAAGGTAATTGTTTAGGGGTGTCGTGATGACTTACATAAACATATACTTACATTTACTATTATTTAGGTGTTTTTCATAGGGAGCATACGCGTAAGCAGGCACATCGCCTATTTCCACCACCCAGGTGACTCTGCGCTGGCCCAGCATGGGCGAGCGCGACGCCATCTCACGATACGTGCACGAACTACATCACACTGCACTCTTGCACAAGATAAAATTTCATTCACTCGTTTCACTTTTGTTTATACTGCAGACACGTTATTTATCAACAGTGATGAATGAATTATTGACCTCACTCACTGTTCAAATATAATGCTCTTCCTTAATGATATTAATGGCCTCTTAATGTAATGCAATTATTCGCATAAATACTTGTACCTGTTGTAAATAATCTTATCACCGCTCCACTCTAAGCTGTAGATACTATTTAACTATGTATGATAGCAAACTAAAGAATTTTACCTAATACGAATAAATACGGCAAGTCTAATTTATTTCTTAGTTAGGTATATTGAATATCGAACGAAGATAAATCTAAATGATATAATAATTATTATGTAGGTACTACGTAAGTAGGTTCCTACCTAAGTAAATAAATATTTTAACTTGTGGGATATTTTATTATAATTATTTACATACAACGTATGACTACTACCAAAAATATAGGTATAGTTAGCTATACCTATACTAATAAAACATCGTATTACGGATAATATAATACTACTATTATAATATTATCTGTAGTACCTACCTATAAGAAATTAATAACTTATAAATAGTGCATAGTGCTTCACGCCCGATGATGACAGGTCGGTGATTACAATGATGTGAATGAGGAGAAACAATATGTGAATGATTTCGTGCATTGGGCATCATTTTGCAAAAATGACCATTATGGTCTATTTTGCGACCCGGCGCAGCCCAGCAATTCTGAGATTTAGTGAGTCCGCCTATTTGCTCCGGTATCATGAACATCCACCACTACTGAACAGATTTGATACATTTTAATAGCTTGGCGATCAACTTTAAATCTTCGTCACGTTTAATCTAATTCCGATCAGTAGGCCAAATTCACGTATTTAAATATGTTTACTTGCAGTGCAGTTGCAGCTAAGTTGCGACCAAAACAGCTCTTTTCGTATTCATATAATTTTGTCAGCTGATGTTTCAGATACAAAATCCGACGTAAAACTTAACTGCGACTGCATCGAAACTCGATCGGTGCGTCGAGATATTACGTGAATTGGCATACAGAACTGGATAATTAAGCTGCACAGTGTGTTCCTTAACAATGATATTGCTTGCGAACTGTACACGCGGGGGACGTCGCGGACAAATACGAGTCATATAGGTAATCATATTGTGAGATTTGTTATCCTTTGTCTAAGCACCTCAAGGGCTTTCAGCGTGCTGTATTCTACAATATTGTAATAATCATTTAGGTGTCCGGTGCCGATGGCGTGGCGTGACGGCGCGGCCGGCGCGGCGATGCGCCGTACGTGGGAGACGGAGGGCACAGTTTCGCTGCGCTACAATAGCTGAGGTTTATTTATTCATCGGTTCGCTATCTCAGTTATTTTTAGGTGTATGTAGTTCACCTTGAGAGCCGCTTTGAATCCTTAACCAGATAGCCGTTGCACGTTGAACTTGCACACCCACTGGCTGACGATTAAGGTTGTCAGAAACCGAACGTTAAGACAATATTTAGTTCAAAATGTCAAGATGATATTGTGTTCTGTCTGTCTGAAGTCCAAACCAACTAACAAGAGAATTTTACGGAGTTGTTCTTATCCTTGGTTACAACATTTTAAATATAAAGAATTTAATTCAGGGTTTTTTCATTGTGTCGAGTGTCGCAGGCTGGATATCGAGCGTTACAAAAAATGGGCTGCGAGCCCCTACGCCCCTTGACTTTTGCTCCTTTCATTAAGTTGACGGAGCCTTGCTTTGCGGGGCTCTTATTTTTGGGTGGATTTAAGAACAAACCTAACAAATACCTACTAGGGGACGAACCTTGAGGGGCGAAAGGGCTCGTAACTAAAAATGTGATATTTAAATTAATAATTGGTCCTTAGTACCACCACGGTAATGTTAATTACCGTGGTACCACATACCACATACTTGTTCTTACCGTGGTACCACATACTTGTTCTGAGGTTGTATTCTTTACATTAGTTGTTTGAATGTTGACATTGTTAAAAAGACACACTTATAAGTCCTAGTGCATGTTGTTCAAAATAAGAGAAGATATATACATACATACTAAGACTCACGCCTGAATCGTTAAACCCTCAGCCTAGCCTACATACCGCAGTCATTGATGTTGATTATTAAGAGCAGGCACTCCAAATTTTATGCTATTTCGTATATATATTGTGAAACAGTCTTAAATACTAGTAAAGTAAAATTTTAGCATACGATTATTTAGGTCTTTGTCTGTCTACTGGTAAGAGAGATACATGATTGGAAGATATCAGCTCGATAACATTTTCATTTGAAAATCATACCTTTTGCAAATCATTTTAAAAATACGTTGAATAAATCTTCGCTATTCTTTCTGAAGTAACCACTAGCCATAACGCCAAACAGCTGACTGCCCTGCACTATTGAGCGAGTTACACGAGCAAGACGGCGCGGCGCACATCACGAATGTTTTCACATCCCTATATTTTACTCATTCGCATGAACATCGCGCTCGAAACATACAATATGTGCATATTTAAATAGTTTTATTCACATATTTAGGAATTTACGCGATACCAAAACTATAAATGCTTACTACAACAGCACTAATGGAGATTACAAATTACTTATACCTAAATCTTCGAAGATAAATAAGTGATGTGTGTGTGTGTGTGAGTACGACACGTGACAACGAAGATCGTTGAGTTTGAGTAACATTCACAACGTTCATACGCACTGTTACTAGTCTTTCACTTAGCTATACGAATCATACGATACAGTGAGCGGTGCATTGAATCGGCCGAGCCCTCCGGGAACATTACCGTAATTATCACGCTATTCAAACCTTTCCAAACGCTTGTGGCCATCGAACCGTAATGTTATTACGAAGGTGGGATATTCAAACGGACACTCATTCATACAATACCAGTGTGAGTCTATTACTATAATCATAATCTGTCTAACGAAGGCAACAATGTTAACAAGAACGTATGCACAAGGTGTCTGCCGAACGTCTGGCTCCGAGCAAGAAAAGGTTTTTCTCTTATGTATCAAACTTTAAATATGTACCTATATGAGGAACCTGATCATTACCGGCGGAATATACATAATTATATTGTTTATCTCTGTCTATCTCTTCATGATAGTGCCGATGCCGATGCCGGTACCTTTGATCTACATATATATCAAGTCATAATGTTGATTGATTAGCTGAACCAGAGTGCAGAAGCTTTAAAGATAATGCTTTAGTGCGCATAAATAAAAACTAACATGTATTTAATTATAATTAAGTATTCTAAAATACCTCAATTTGTTTATCAATCAAGAGATTACAAGCTATTTGTAAAGTAACGCTTTCAAGATAATAGTCAGATAAGGTATGTACATGACAGGTCAACTAAATTGTTCGTTATCACATTAGTTGTAGTTGTGTATCTTCAATATTATGCTCTCGACATATTATGTACATTATGAGCTACGCGCTCTAGCGTCGGAAGAGTGAGGTCACTAACATCATATTATTACTATGATTTTTTTATTATGGCAACAGAGGCAACATCAGTTATGGTTGGCGCGGCTATTAGACAAAATAGCACAATTATAATTTTAGTTGTTTGAATCGTTGCTTACTGCAATATTTGGATATCAATTGTGTTATTAAATAATTGTATTTAATTGTGATCAATTTGATTTGCACCAACTGCCAACGTAATGTATAAATATGATTTGTTAATATCATTGCAACTTTTTATATTGTACCTGAAGATGATACCTGTTCTTATTACACTGCCGTATAGGTAAATATCTTTAGCAGAAATTTTGGTGTCAGTAACGTGTGAGAACTGTTGTCAAATAATAATATATGAACGATGAAAAGGGCAGTGAGCACATAAGCCGGGAATAAGCGGACGAGCCCAATGAGTGCGACAAGTCACGTAGCACCCGGGAAATATGGACACTGCGGCTAGCAACACTGTAAGCATAGTGATAGATACTAGATGACCTCATGAATAAATCAGAATTATATCTGGTCAATACATCGTAGGCGTACCTCGGCAAGGAACGTTTAGGAATCATTTTCGGTAAACACTTAAACTGAAACATGTACATATTATGTACTATGTTGTGTATGTCCTTATTTAGCTATTATTTGAAGTCAGAGTTGAGCTGCAAAGCTTAAAGGAGATTGTTATCTCAGAGAAAGCTCTTTATTTCCCAGTCCCGGGGAGACAGGCTCCTTGTGACTAATCAAATTCCACGCGGTCGAGGAACCCGCCAGTGTTGAGTATGTACTCTTTTCTTTGGAGTTTAATTCACTTACCTAGTTATTATCTGAACAGCAAGGATTATCAAATTTAAGATAAACTAATTTTACACAATTAAATCTTACTGCGTTTATAATATTTTTACAAGGTTTTATACTTCATCAGGCCAGCCGTATGATGGCACACACACAGATGAACAAAAGCTTATTCCATGGATTACTGCGAAAGTGATTGATGCTGTGCTGTCTAATAGTTTCCTTCTCTTTGCTCAGGTGACCAGGTCAGGTCATCGTTGCATACATTCCTCGCAATAAAACATACATGAGCACACAGAAATCTTAATAATAAGGCAATTAAAATAAATAATTAAAATAAATTAAAATAAATAATAAAATTGCCTTATTATTAAGATTTCTGTGCATGAGCAAGATAAATCGTAATGAAATCCAATAAATATGTATTAACAACAACACTAGTACTCATTTACGTGGACACACGATACTTCACTTATCTCTCAACCGTTGTTTTAACGTGATGCTAAATCAACACACCGACAGTTATAACTTAACACCACTTAATATAGTCGATACCTACCAAATTAGTTTAACAAAAATATATTTGTACTAACTTCAAACACAGCTTCGTTAGAGTTTCATAATAGCAAATAGCAAATATAAAATATAAATAAATATAAAAAATATTATTGGCCATCATTAGAAAAAGAAGTTAGGTGCTATGTCGAAAAGTGTAATACCTAAATGTCAAACACAGAAATATACTAAAATTCATAAAGAACCATTATCTATTACAACCACAGCATGCTCGTCATTCGAGAAAATTTTCTTAGATATAGTATAGTATTTCAGTTACATTTTAACATTGCAATGTGAGCTAAGTAAATAATTATGTTGAAGCATACCCATTAACAAGTAAATCAACTACAGAAGTTCGTTTGCTGAAAACTTTGTTTAACGATACGGAATTCCAAAAGAAATAGCAAGTGATAGAGGTACCGAATTTGACTCAAAAATAATGTCAGTGATGTGTAACCGTTTAAATATTAGTCAAACTATTGCAACAGCGTATCATCATCAAAGTACTGGATCATTAGAAAATTCACATAAAGTTTTAGGGGCCTATTTACGCATTCAAACCAACAATAATCCTTCAAATTGGAGTTGATGGTTACAGTACTGGTGCTTTTCTTATCACTCTACTGTACACTCTGAAACTAAGTACCTATACACCGTTCGAGTTAGTGTTTGGTCATGTCATGATCATGACTCATGTATGTAGATTACCTAAAAATTTAAATAGTAACGTTGAACCATTGTACAACTTTGGAGCTTATATTTTAGAATTTAAATACAGGCCACAAAGAGCTCAAAATGACTCAAGAGAATAATTTGATTTTAAGTAAACAACAAAGAAAGTGTTATTATGATATATTATGTCTATTAATCCTATTTTTTATAAACCAAGCGATGCATTGTATGCATAAAAAAAGTACTGGAAATAAGTTAGATACCTTAATATACAGGCCCATATGTTGTTATACTTAGAAGACCTTGCACCTAATATTAAGATAAATTTTAAGGGTAAACAATATGTTCATAAGAATAGAACAAAATTATATAAGAAACCGTAGTTTAAGTATGATTAATTAAAGGTTTAAAAAAATATGTTGATTTTTATTTACATATGTAATTATTTAATTACCTAATTATAATATATTGTGTCTGCATTTGTACGTATTTGCGTTATTGTAATATTTTATACTTTATTTGACACTAATAAATGGCAACCTAAACTGGCTTGACGTGTTTCCTTTATATCGAACCTTGGACCGTGTCTCTACACCAAGACACACCACAAGATAAACAAATTAAGTTTGTTATAAATAACGATATTGATTAGGTAAGTATCTACATACGTTAAATTAAATAGAATGATATGTGGCGGTGTTTGACCGGCTGAACAATTGTAATATATGGAAGTGAGAACGTGAAATGTGCACACGCTAACTCCGCGCACGCGCTCCGAGCAACCGCGGTGTGGCTGCCGTATAGTGCCCAGTGGCCACTGAGCCAGCGCGTATCGCAGCAGGCAGAGCTGCAGAGTGCAGAGCATTAGTCACGTCACGACTCACGACATTACCGTGGTCGCGTGCTGCGCTGCTGGCAGCTGTCGCCACGCGTGTCCGCGATTGATAAATCTGTATGCAGACGCAGACGCGATGTGCAGATTGTGCACCAACGATAACTTGTTAGTTATTAGAAATCACTTCCGCAACATTTCCCTACAGTTCCCTAATCAACGAATCACTGAATGTAAATAATGTTTTAGTACCTACGGCTATATGTCGGTATGACCTAGACATATTTCTGCACACCGGAACTGTTACAGCACTGATATAGACGCAGGCAGTAGTCTACACTGCGGGCAGGATCCACCTGTTTTCACTACTTATTTCTATATTGATAACAATACATTATAAGAGTATGTACAATTATATAGCAAGAATTATTTCATTACTCAATGCTGGCATGTTGCGCTTAGGTTCAGGTGCCATTCTGAAACGTTACCAAAAACGCCGACTTCATAAAAATATTAAGGAGCTTCAACATGAAATATAAATTAAGTAACCACCATTTCTATGGAATTGTAAACGTAAATTGACTAATATTTCCTTTTGCCAATATTCATCAACTTTTTGATAAATAGGCACAGAATATTTTTGGAGGGGCTCAATCTATGGCCAATTGTATTTATCGTCATTGAAAGGGCACCCCAGGCCCTATAGAGTAGGCGTCAGTGAACATTACCACGTCGAAACAGTACATAGGTACCTACATGATGTTGCGTAGTTTTGCATCTGTGTTTAGGTATTAACATAACTAATAATTGATTACATCAGTACGCGGTAGCAAGCAACTTGAATCTAATATACAAATGCAGATGGCGTCAACAGTTAAGCTTCTATTACCTCTAGCATTAGATCCATCTCATACAAAAATATGATATAATTGTGATTAATATGAGTTTATAATTTTATAGCTATTGATCCGCATCGATGCGACTTATGCAATATGCAAAAGGCTACACATATTATTGGGCATAGATCATTAGGTATCCTACGCAAATTAAACGTTCAAATGTAACGACCAAGAAAATTTGGTACGTACTTATTCATTATTTTATAGTATGGCATTCACAATAGGCACTTTTGTTAAATAATATTTGCATTTGCATAACGTATCGTATAATTGTGCGGCAGCAGCCCGGGACGGGAGTGTCCGCAGGTCGTCGTCGGTCGCAGGGATGTGTTCCAGAGCGCAGCTGTCCTACCCGCGCATGCGCACTGCGTCTACATTAGTCTGACATTTCGGTTATTTTAATCCTAACCAGTTAGGAACGCTGTAACAGCTGATTCAGACTGCTTTTATAACGTGCGTGCACTTTAAAAGTTCACAAAAGAAAAACTGTAATTGTAACTACGTGGGTGTTGCTGTCGAGTGCCGTCGTGTCGATGAAGTTAATGTTTATATAGACACGGAGCGTAGAGCATATATTATATTTCTAACTGTGCCCGCGGTCTCACCCGCGTCAGTGGTATTTGTGGTTACTGCGCCGCTCCCGTGAGCCGTAGCGTTATGTTATATAGCCTATGTCCTTCCCAGGGTGTCAGGCTATCTCCATTCCAAATTTTATCTAAATCGATTCAGCGGTTTGAGCGTCAAAAGGTAACAGACAGACAGACAGAGTTACTTTTGCATTTATAATATTAGTAAGGATTAAATAATGGAGCCCAATTCGAGTGGGAAAAGTCACTGGGTAAGGCTTGGCTTGACAGGTTAATCAAGGCCATGACCGAATAGCACCCAAGGACAAGGAGAAGAAATGTCAGTCACCCGGTGGCGGAATGGGCGGACGACATTGTTGTAATCGTAGGCCGAACCTGGCAGAGATTGGCACAGGGTTGTAGAGAGTAGCACAACCAAAGGGAGACCTTATACAGCAGCGAGTAATGTCAGACTGAGGGAGATGACGATAAATCTATGTTATCAAGTACTAGATTTTAATTTAGTGCTATAATTTCACTGAACTGATCAAGACTTGTAGCCACTGCGCATGTAGTTTACAATATACTTACTCGTAATTATTCTGAACGCTTTATTACAATCGATTATTTTGAGGGCCTAAATGCTATTGTTAGGTATCAATAAGTGTGTGACAGGGCACATTGATAAAGAATGATTACACGCGGTGGACACGACACGCCGCGAATCGCACACAAACCCAAATTGTTTCCAATAGCACACACAGTAACAGTGGCGTCAGGCGTGGTGTCAAACGTCCCGCTCGATGTCACTCCGCTATGTTTGATTAGCATCAATTTGTACAATCGGTTACGAATATATTGTTTCCGACTATAACGGCGCCTACACATCGCCGCGCGCCGTACCGCCGAACAATGTCGATGTGCAGCCTCCGAATGTCCCCCATAGTTACGTCGCCATTTGTGGCCTTTGCTCACACCTACGCCCGCATATACTGTGTTAATGTTATGCAAACTTAATTCCACTATAGTTAATATTACGATACCTACAGAATGTACTAAGACAAGCGCTCAGTTTTGTTACGCGACAATGAAGGTAGGTAGTGTAGGTACACGATCTATTGATATTCGACACTGTGCAATAGGAAGTGCGGTGGCTAAATGGCTAGGCTTACGAGTTACGAGTAGGTACGTAAAACGCGCGAGGAAATTAGCCAAGACAAACATATGACTTTCCTCTATTGCATATAATAGAGGAAGTCAATTTGTCCCTTCACAAGTGAAAGTGGCTGAAAGTTGCCACAGTGAGAACAGTTATTATGCACAGGCACTTCCTCAAAAATATGTTATGATGATTCAATAAACTAATAAAGACCATCGTCAATTTAATTATAAATTTAGTGACATTTCTTTTGAACATTAGGTATATTTATTGTGGTTGTGCATTTGAATATAAATCAAATCAACTTTTAGGCAATAACATTCCTGGTTTGCTAATCTTAATTCTGGGTCAAGCATTCTACTCTACCAGCAGGGGGACTAATTCTCACAAACAGGAAATTTTGACCAAATGTCAACAAACTAAACATAAATACTTGCCTTAAGCCCTTTCCCGGAGGTACAGATATATAGGGTAGTGCCCTAACCTGTATGATCGGACATTTCTCTGGCGACTACAAATTTGACTTCAGCCCTAATTCTTGCTTTGCAGTTAATTTGCCTTATCCTTAAATTAATTTTATACCCTAATTTGTTAAGACAGTTAATTATGAATGTAGGGATGTACCACCTCAGTAGGAACAATTAAAGTTTTGATCACAAAGATTTTAGCAAACAACATACAATTTGGGACAGACGCATAAGAATTACAATTTTTCGTGGCTGGATAAGACATAGACTCGATTCCAAACTCAGGTTCGTCAAGAGTTGTAGCAGCAGTAGTAGATAGTATTGTAGAAAAACGTTTAATGAGATGTTTTACATTTGCAACTATGATATGTTAGGTATTATTCGTTTAATCGTCACTACAAAGTACAAACCGGCTATAACGCATATTCGTCCTCACTATTAAGAAGTCGCAGGTTCGATCTCACTTTAATTTCTTTGAAATTTGATCATGTTAACCGTTTATTGTGATTATGTGCTGCTATCAAGCTTTAGTCACAAAATCACTTATAAGAGGAAAAATGCAAATTTAAAAAACATTATTTTCGTTATCTTTCATAGTAAAGTAACAGTGCACTGTAATCATACAATTTAATGACAACTATCAGTAATGATTAAACCTTTTTGAGCTACAAGAAATACCACGGTAGCTCTGACTTGAAAATCGCTGTTGGTATCGCATACATATTTTGAATAGTCGGGCTGCACTCATATAAGACACATCAATTCTCCGTTGATGCATTATTCTCATCACATTATTAAACTCACTGAGGCCGAGGCAACTCATGACCGCTCAATACTTTTTGTTGTATAAAGATTTCACCTTCAATATTAATAATTCCTGTGTCGCAGGGGACTTTACAAACATTCTAACAATCGCCACGAAGAACACCCACATTCAAAACAATGACTTGCGGATCTCACCAACTTTTGACCTGAGTGGGATTCGAACACTTTACAAGTGATGTACTGGTAGTGGCGAGGCTACCATCACAATGGCCGCGCTAACCGCGCACTCACTCAGTCTCCGATTTGGTCAGAGAAGTGTCCCAAAACTTTATTTCGGTAATTTTTCACTCTAGCCTTAACTACCTACTTTTTTCGTCTATTCTCTTCTTATCCCTATTATTATCTGTGTCCAAACAATCCAAGCATATATTTTGCAATTCTTAGTACGTGTTATAATGTTTCATGTAATTCAAACAATTTGTTGCCAAATAATTATTGTGCAAGGTCATTGTTTCAGTGCCTCTTTATAAACTACACGAGACTATTAACATAATTTATTGTTTGTTACTTAGGTACAACCAACGTTTGCTACGTTTGCTGCTTAATTTATTTCGACAAAAACTTAAGTGGTACCTATACAATATTCTTTACTTTTCTTCTTTTAAAAGACTACTCTCGCACTAGGGGTAAGACTGACTCGTGGTAATGTACAAATATTGCAACAACAGAATCACTCAATATCCCGACTAAAAACAATTGTTTGTAGGATTTTGTCCTGTACAGGGATCGAACCCGCAACACTGAACTCACTGGGAGTGGCCAGACGAACATATAAACCATTGCGTAATCCATACAGTCAGAAATAGGAATTGAAAATATTACTTATGTATAATAATGTTATCAACCAATGAATACATGAAGTTATCAAGTTTAGGTAAAATTTAGGTAGGTATCTAATCAGTAATGCGGCTGGCCCAGTTATATGGAAAGCGTTAATAAATAAAGTTATCACTGGCACGGAACAGTAAATCATTCAACAATTATTCATTTCACTACCGTTCATTTGTGTACGAGATAACAACAATCAAAGTTTCGATAGCGCGGCGCGAGTGGCGGGGCGAGGCGCGCGCACGTGCGAGCGCGCGATGTTGCCGCAAGCGACTGTCAAAAAATGGCGGGAATCGATGCATCGCCATCCTGCACCGCGCACGCACCACCAACAACAGCCTGTTGTAGTTGCATTGTACGGTGCACCACAACACGACGCATCGTCGTCGTATGTCGTATGATCGTACCCGCCCGCACCGCACCGCACCGCGCCGCGCCGCGCCGCGATCTTATCTGTTGCCAGTTCCGTCACTGATACCTAGTATTATATTATCTGTGCTGATACTGTGCGAAGTTCTAGGTACCGTGTAGTATTGGCAAAGTGAGAACTCATAAGTTTTCTATATTTAAAGGACTTCAGTTCAGCAGTCTGTCATCTGTATTTTGACTTTACAACAATTTTACAACAAAGATTGCCACAATATTTGCCGACAATACGGTGTCAATGAACATCTTGGACAACTATTTGTGGACCTCATTGACAGCGTCGCGTGGGTACGAACCCGCAACCATCAACGCAGGAAGATGATGATCCGTAGCGAGAAGCTCTTACCGCTGCGCCAATAATCTATATCTTATCTATATAAAAATATCTTCATACAATCGAAGCTCTGCTTTTGTACTACACATTTCACTATTGTACTGTAACTGTTGTGGGGACTCCGCTTTGGTCAACCCGAAGGAAGTACCAGCTATGATTCTTAATGTAGTTGTTAATTATGTAATTACTATTGCTTTGTAATTAAACGTAAACAAATCATGTCCTCCATCTCAATGTGCGCGACAACTGTGCGCGAGTGAATAGTCACAGATTCACACAGTATGTTGCGCTAGACCGCCGCCGCCGCGCCGCGCCGCCACATGTTATTCTTGTACAGATTTAGATTAATTCCAGGCTCATTGTTAACTCTTCGCTCGTATCGTATCTAATTATAGCTATATGACTGAGGAATGCCGGCCCTACACTGTATTTTCATAACGCGAACATTAAATGGAGTGTTAATGGGACTCGAACAAAACAATAAATTGATGATATTCTCGATGATTAAAAGACAGTACTGTACAAAAGAGTAGTCCTATCACTGCATTCTGTCAATCTCGTAATTAAAGACATAATTTAAGTGTTTGGTTCAACATACATATACATACATACATATCTGGAGCATAATCTTATATGTCTGCAAATTGGACGTTGAATAAAAGGGACAAAGATCATTTGAAGTGTAAGTAGTATCGGAGAAGGGTGGAAAGGAAAAGCCGGACCAAAAAGTGGCAGTCGAATCGTTTCAAGAGGGTAAAAGGATAGCAGAAGAAAGAAAGATGTGGGGATTGCTTTGCAAGAAGATAGCATGCTTAAATTTTTTTGTTATTCTTTATTAATTTCGGCAATTTTTATTGCTAAACTATCACAGTCACATTGTCACCCAACGTAATATTGCAAGACAAGAGAATTACTTAACGTTCTAGACTGCATATTGACCTTGCTGCCTCACTTACTGGTTACACAGAACAATACTTTTAATTATATTTTCAGGTAACCATTACTTAAATTTGGAAGCGCCGTTAAAATACAACTTATTCGGAAGGGTTATTATTCAGTCAACGACTACTTAAATGACAAAAATTCATGGAACTAGTTGCTTGTTGCATACAGGATTTAAAGATCTGTATTACTTTTAAGTCAATTTAGTAATGTAGAGGTACCTCGTGATTATTTGTGATGTTAACAAGTAACTTGTTTCTTAATTTGATTATTATTGAACAATATAAATGCACAACCGCATTTAGTCACGGACTGCCTTTGCATTGTCACAAAGTGTAAGTGTATGCGCCATCATGCTATCTTTCAGCCTATTTTAGATTTATATTAAAACATATACCTTAGCCCAAATTATTTAATCTCTATAATATTATTAAGTTATTATTGTTTTTATCTTTAGTTTTTTTATATGGCATAATGGCTGCAACACCTTGTTAATCTGAGTTGTAAAATACTGAAATTATATTTAATTGGCGATTTAAAAGAGTGGCCGTGAGTTTCTTGCAGGTTTCTTCTCATAGGCTCAACCCTTTGCCTGAACCTAGCAACTAACCTAAATGTAGCTTCAGTAACTTAGTAAACTCACTAACCCATATATTTTGACTTTGTGACCTAAATGAATAAATGATTTTTGACTTTGAATTTGACTAAGGTTGGCGGTTATGAATGCCGAGCTATGTTTCGCCTTTCTAATTAGCCTTGCGCGTTGTTCCTAGACCTTGTTAATATAATAACGAGATAAGGTACCAAGAATGTAATCAGTTGCGTCACTGATAGCGATAATCTCGTGGTTTGTTCAGGCGGTTGTCGACGGTGGCGCCACTGTCGCCTGAGCGCGGCGGCCGTTGCCCCTCGTCCCGTGAGCCTTTATGATTATGTTGATGTCGCGAGTCCTGGTGATGTGACCCCTGACATATGGTACTAGCTGTGCGAGCTACTTGAAGCTTTACTAGTCACATCAAAAAGCACTTGATTCAGAAGGTATAAATTGTTATACTTAGAACGTTAATGGTTTGTGTTAAGTTGCAGCAGAGATTGCGTTCATGAGCTTCAGTATTTATTACATCTGCAGATTGTAGTACCGCATGCACTATACATGGCTCCTGGTCTCTGCCTATTCGATTACCACGCACATTTCACCAGCTATGTTTTTAGATCCAACGTAGTCAGGTGCGAGTATATACCTGTTTACTTACCGGGTACATCGCCAGACTCCGTGATTTTTTTAACAGAAAATCTCATAACAAATAGCCGATTTGGGCATTGAACCCAGGACCGATCGTACGGCGACATAAGCGCAATTTGCAAACCTTCAATCGTGTAAATGGGGATGACAAACTTAATCCACGGAACCAACAAATTAGTCAAAGGGCCCCAGTTTTGATATGTATGTATCTAAAATCCTATGCTTGTTGGTTTCTCACAGTAGTTTGACCCGCAGAAGTGGAGGCTGACGAAGCAGTGAACATTATGTTGATTACTAGCGGTGGCGGAAGTGTTTGTAGGTAGAACCCTCATCTCCGATGTGTGTGGTGTGACGCGGCCTGTGATCCTGTTTTTCAAATTCGTCAAGCCACGTTCATTGTAATTGCAACCTCTATTGACTCCATTAACAGCATGTTGTGTACAATTTGTGTCACGATGGTATGCGCGGTCGCTGCGCGGCTCTCAATTCAATTGAAATCAATCAAAAGCCGCAGCTGCCGCTCGTTAGCCAGCAGTAGTGCGCGCGCTCGCCACTCACCCGGCGCTACTCGCTGCGACAATTAGCTCCCCACACTAATCGCTCGCTAACTCGCCCTGCGAACATCGGTTATGGAAACCACGCCTGTAAACACGAACCAACAACCAACACGTACGCACCTCTCCCGATATTGGACGGATCACCTTATTTAGAATACAACATGCAAGAATAACAATATACCTATCTATCAGTATAAGTATATGTAAAGTAGGTACCTATCTTCTACAAGAGAGTTGGAGAACTCCATAGTAAAATAAGTAGGTAACCCAAATATGTATTTTAGTTAAATGATCACTATCATCAGTGTTTTTTTATTAGACTCAGTGTTCTTTGACATCAGTACAGTATCGACCGAAAATCAGCCACGGCCACGGAAAAGATAATAGACCTCACTATCTCTTCCGTGGTAAGGCCGCTGACGCCCTTACTCGGTGTGACTATTGAGAATACCTTGGAGAATACCTTCCAGCTTTAGGGACTAGATTGACCAGGGTAGTTGTGTAGCGAAGAGAAATTAAAAGAAACTTCGCGAATAAAAGGTTTGCAATTAATAATTTATCAAATTCGGCACAGAATCATCAATAAAAAATTATCTACGAGTTGACAATAGGTACAGGGTATGGTTCTAGAAGGCTCGCTGCGTGATCCAGCAATATGAGCCACTTAACTTTATTAGCCACACTGCACGTGAAAGAGAGAGAGGACTTGATATTTTTTAATTTGATTTTGTTTTTGTTTGCCTCGACAACTTTACTCGGACTGTGGGTGAGCGCAGAAAGCTCCCAACAGGCGTCATTTGCTTATACAGGGTTACAGGAAAAGTCGTGCTAGATCCGTTAAGGGCGTGGAGTACCCATTATTTCTGACTTATTTCACTATGAAACACCCTACCCTAAACTTAACCCTTTTCGAGATATTCGACTTTTAATTATTTTATCGAAAATTGCCGATTTGTAGGCTACTAAATTAAATTTTGTTGATTTTGTGTGTCTTATTATTATTATTATTGCAATTTTAAATGTGTAATAAGATGTTTTAATACGACAATCATTAAAATAGTGCATAAGTTAATTGAATAGGCCGTAGTAGACAAGTGAAAACTAAGAAATTTAAAAAAATATTAGAAAGTTTATTTTTCTCTAAGGGATATCTAAAAAAATATTATGGCAGTTGTTCGGCAGATGTGTTTTAAAATATCTACGTTTCATCAGCTATCTAACGAGGTAACCTAACCAAAGGCAAAATTGCATTAACAGTGAATAAATAGTACCTACTTAGTAAATAAACATTTTAGAGATTTCATATTTAAAAATACAAACATGCATCATCACGCGACTCGTAAAATGTAATCACTAAACTACAAAACTTTTATGGTTATAGTGTTAGTTTGTGACTTAAATGATAAGAAGATTTATGATTGATTCTGCAGAAAGAATGCTTTTCTGAAATAAAAAGTAAGTAACCAAGTAAGACCTAGGTAACTTATACACATTTCAGCCTATAAAAGATCTCTAATTTAAAATTCATTCTGTTGCGCTATTGCGTAAACGGACAATTTAACAACTATTTGAGTGCACCCATGGCGCTGTAGTAGGTATATGTGGTCGCCGTGCCACTATCAGCGCGCTAGTGGTTGTACCGCCATACGGTTACGCAATACGCCACATGTTCAGGTTTTTGTAAACTTTCTCGCGACACTTGCATTTATCTATGGCAGTAGATTTTCTTCATGCCCTACGTGAAGCTATAGAATAAGTGCTAGAAGCATCCCGGACGGCGGCTATTCAAGTGCCCACTTCATTGGCAAGATAGTCTGAATGCTACATATTTATATATCATAGGTAACAGACGTACTATTGCGGGCGTTACGCTTAGGTAGGTACATAATAAATATCCTCTGTGTTTTTAACCGACTTCTTATGCTATGAATTTCCAAAGTAATGACAAAGGGGAAAAGGTCTAGAATGAATGCCCAAAAGAAGCATATGTACCAAGAATTATATTTATTAATTTAATCTTCCAAAGTATTATAATGGTAGTATGTTATACTAAAAAGTTACCAAAGAATTACAAAAGTATACCTATATTTTTTTACATTGGTCACACTTACACAAATATAAGGCGCGCATAGTGGCGCAGGTGGCGCTGTGATATTTTTGGGTACTAGCTATGCGTCGCCTTTGCATTTAATGTAACTAGTTTCAAGCTCGTCCACTAGATATCGCTACAGTCACGTAGCAAAAAAATCTAAATAGGTACTTAATATGTACCGTGCCTGTTTAATAAGAAGTTTAAAGTTGTCACACGATAGAAAATCATGCATCAGTAGCTGGCGTACTAATTACTGGTTTGAAAACGGTGAAATTGTGGGGTTGATGTTTAATCCTCATTGCAGAGATATTATTATAACCTGAATTAAAGATCATTAAATTGGAGAAAGCAAACTTATATCATAGGATCAAGTATAATAAATGACTATTTATTTATTTATTTATTTACCTTACGGAAAACTTACAGCTACATACAATGTATATTAATGACATGATAGGTGACGGCAAGCCAATTACAAGTTTTCACTCATAGAACTATAATAGAAAATAAATGAACCACAGTGTACATTTACCAACTGCTTACATGGTATCAAAACAATATTAAATACTAAAATAGCTCTTTAATAACATATTACAATATTATTTGAAAAACATATCAGTTAAGCACTTCCTTACACGCGACATGCTACTAGAAAATGGATCTATGTCATAGGTTTTACACAATTTGTTAAGGTTCCTGCTTGCTCGCACCAAAAAGCTGTTTAATAAGATTATTATATTCATATAATTTAGCACTAGTAATAAATCCTGTGTCGCGGCAGTCGCGAGGGACTTTACAAACATTCAAACAACAGACAGAAATAACACTCAGACTCGGAACAACCATTTAAAGTTCACACAAAGTTTTGTCCCGTATGAAATTGGAACCCATCACACGCAGTGGCAGAGGCGAGGCGACCACTTAAACCACTACGCCGTACGTGCAGTCATATTAAAAGCAGTGGAGTATTATACAGTGTGTATAATAAACCCTGTCCGATCCATTAAAGTTTTGTTTCTCTCATAACAAACATGCTAAGAAAAATAATAAAAAGAATCTATATCATCGTAAAACTTCTTCGTAATATTATTATGTACAGTATTGATCAGCATTTTTACCCTTAAATTACTGAAATTTCGCACAGTCTAGCAACACTCCACTAAACTTGACAAGGACGCGGAGCGTGGCATACTTTTGGCGGCATTTTCCTAAGGCGCAGGTTGGTAGGCGCGGCCACAGTACATAAACATACAGTATTGTAGCTCGGCCGTATCTTTGAAATAAATGCCTACAGCCGCGCGGTACGTAAACATGCGATAGGGCTGCCCACCTACAGCATTTTAATTAAATCTGCCTACTTTGAGTTTCTATCTATTTTTGTGATTCTAAATATGTTTTATTTTATTTAAACAAATTAAATACTTTGTGAATGGAATAGGAAGTGTTCAATAAAATGCATGTTGTTTTTCGATTGATAGATTTAATTTAAAAAAACATGTTTATGTTAGATTTAAGACTTAATAAGAAATCGGTCTTATAAAGGAGAATGGGCAATATTGTATGGAGCGTGAGCTATCCGCGGCCAAGAATAATTCAGGTATGTATTTATATTATGTAGTCCTACCATTACAGTGCAGATGTATCATCGCCCAAATGTACTACAAAAGTGGATAAAATACATTTTCATTTTTGAGGATGATATGAATAATTGAATAATCCTAGCCTATGTTTAGAGCAAAAATGGCAACTGAAGGTGAAATAAGAAATCTTGGATAGTAACAACATGTAATTATTACTTAATAATATAGCATAGCACATATTGCATTATTTATGATTACAACAATAATTATATAAACTATGTTTTATAAGGAGTTCCAGGGTTTATTATTACCTATTCGTGTTCTATAATAGCACTTAATTCCGCTGCTGGTAGTCGTATCTCTTCGGCTTGATTTCTTGCCCAATCGAGGTACCAGACTACGCACATAATGTGTGCGCAGCATCCGACCGTGCGCCTTCCACTCAAACACGAACAATAATAATGAGCGATCGCTTCTCGTCCATTTCTTTGACGGTCAATGACAATATAAGAATAATAAACCCTGGACCTCACGTGTCTAGACTGAATTCGGACTCGTAGGAACGAAACATCTTGCTCTTCTATATACTCGCTAAACCCTCTTATTTGTTGCTCTCGGTACACCTCAATATTATACAAACCCTGTACAAGATGCTCAGCATAATAACTACGGGCTAGCTTGATTTGGTATCTACCAAGAGCAAACATAGAAGGTCTTCTGCTGAGAGATTTGGAAAATCTCGTCCCAGTCATTGGATAATAAATGTGTTTCACATATTCTGGCTTCTGCTGGTATGTACAAGTTGGAATCCACCAAAAGTGATACCCCAATGTTTTCTGGAATGCGATGATGTGTAGTTCTTGTACATCTATCAAACATGCATCTCACTGCGGTATTAGGCACTCGAGAATATTCTTCAATCTGCAGTACACATTCATGAGGGGCAGGGTTTGGATTAGGCTGTACAGCTCGTTGACCTTGCTGCCAGCATGGTCTACAAACGTATTCCAAGGCGTTGTATTGAATCTGGAATGAAGATATTGACTTGTGAATGAAGATAGTAAACTAATAAAATATACATTTGTTAGCATGACACATTATTATTTAAACGCATAATAAAATAAAAATGACCTTATTACGTTAAGCACATATGATGTGATGTGTTGCACTAAACAGAGTGCCTTGTTTTAACCCTAGAATACTAATCTGAGTCATTTTGACTCGCACCGCACACATTTCTTGCTATCTCTGTCCAACGAACGCGCGGATTCTCACGATTCTTTACGTCAACTCAGTCGCCGGTCAGACGTTCACGGTAGCGACAGCGTTGTGTAGGTAAGTGGCGCCATTTTGTAAATACGACGTCCCTCAGAGTCAAAATGACTCATGATTAGTCTTTGTGTAACTTTTTAATTATGCATACAATAACGTGTTGAGTTATTGACTGTATTTATATGCTTTTTTATTCGTTTTTAGATTGAAAATGACTTCTTCACGTCCAAGCGGTGTTCGTAACTTCACGGATGCAGAATTGGCGAGATATTTAAACGACAATAGTGTGACTAGTGATAGCGATGGAGAGCTCGAGGCTAGTGAGACTGAGGACTATTTGGAGGTTGAGGATGCGGAACAAACTGATGAAGATGACGAGCTAATGGAGGTAATATCTACCAGTTCACCCAACGTAGAATCTACAGTTAATTTCGAAGAATCGACGAGTAGGCAGAACTTAGATGTTTCAAGTGATGCCTGCATTATTCACTTGCCGCAAACGGTTTTGCGTGGAAAAAACAGGCATGTTTGGTCGACGAAAAGGCCTCAGTCATTGAGAACCCCTAGTTCGAATATTGTTCGAATTTCGAGAGGTCCAACTCCACAATGTCGCCGTGAATATAACCCTTTAAAATGTTTTGAAATGTTTATTACTGATGAAATCATATGTGAAGTTGTTCAATGGACAAACGCTGAGATTCAAGTGAAGCAGCAAAATTATGCTGTAATAAGAAGGACTCAGCAAACTACCGACAAATGTGAAATTAGGGCTTTAATTGGACTTCTTGTTTTAACCGCTGCTTTCAAGGACAATCACTTATCATCTGATGAGTTGTTTGATGCATCTTTTTCGGGCTCAAGATATGTTACCACTATGAGTAAAGATAGGTTTGAGTTCTTGTTACAATGTCTAAGATTCGATGATAAGTCTCTAAGATTATCTCACCAAAATAGGGACAGATTTGTACCTATTCGCAAAGTATGGGATTTGTTTATCGAGAAATGTAAAACAAATTATGATGTTGGTATGTATGTGACTATTGATGAACAACTACTAGCTTTTAGAGGGCGATGCCCTTTCAGAATGTATATACCAAACAAACCGGCGAAGTACGGTATAAAAATTGTTATGATTTGTGATACCGGCACCAAATACATGGTGAATGCAACCCCTTATTTAGGCAAATCTACTGAAACTGGAGGACTGCCTCTCGGCGAATATTTTGTAAAACAGTTAACCCAACCTTTACATGGTTCAAATAGAAATATTACATCAGACAACTGGTTCACATCTATTCCACTCGCTAAATCTCTACTTTCTCAACCATACAAACTGACTTTAGTGGGTACTTTACGTGCGAATAAAAGAGAAATACCCAATGAATTGAAAAACTCAAGAACACGACCGACTGGTACGTCAATTTTTTGTTATGACGGTCCTTTGACGTTGCTGTCATATAAGCCCAAAACTAATAAAGTGGTTCATTTATTATCATCGTGTTCTGAAGAAGGAACTATAAATGAACGAACAAAGAAGCCGAACATGGTAGAATTTTATAATCAGACGAAAGGTGGTGTCGACACTTTGGACCAAATGTGTTCAAATATGAGCTGTAGTCGAAAGACTAACAGATGGCCTATGTGCCTATTTTATGGAATGCTTAACATTGCCTTCGTAAACAGCTACGTCATATACTGTGAAAATAAACTCAATGCCAAAGAAAAGCCACTAAACAGAAAGAAATTTATGCGTGACTTGCATATGCAACTTGTGAATCCGTACCTGGAGAAACGGCTTTCTATTCCAACTTTGTCAAAAAGACTTAGAGATAGTATCCAGGATTTAGTACCTACAAATACAGGGGAGGATACTAGCCAACGAGAAGAGGATCCTGATCCAAAAAAAAGAAAAAGATGTTCACTTTGCTCATACAAGAAGAACCGCATGACCAAAGTTAGATGTCTGAAGTGCCAAAAAAACATATGCGGTGAACATAAGGTAGAAATATGTGTTAATTGTGCCAAATTAGAATAATTTATGTTTTTATCGTTGATTACTTCTTATGCTATTATAATTAAGTTTAAAAGTAGAAGATATTTTCAGTTTATGTTTTTTTTTTCTTTATTATGTTAGACTGATGATTGTGATCTCAAGAAAAGTGATAAGAGAGTAAAGCTTTATTTTTGTAATAAATGTTTATTATATATAATCTTTGTTTCATTTAATACAAATATATACATAGTTTATATTCATATAAAATAAAAATATAGCCATAAAATAGCTTTTTATGTTCAATTTATGTACTTTTATTCGTGTGTAGTCAAACAGACTCATGATTAGTATATTCGTTTGTAAAATATGATTAGTATTCTAGGGTTAAATACCTTGGACACATACTAGTCGAGGATCTTAAGGATGATCAGGACATAGAACGGGAACGGAGAGCGTTGTCGGTCCGATGCAATATGTTGGCCCGTAGGTTTGCAAGATGTACGAGACAGGTCAAGATCACCCTTTTCAAGGCTTATTGTCAGTCATTTTATACATGCAGCCTGTGGGTCAAGCATACGCAGAGGGCCTACAGCGCTCTTCGTGTCCAGTACAACAACGCCTTCCGGGTGCTGTTGGGGCTACCGCGATTCTGTAGCGCGTCAGCCATGTTTGCTGAATCTACTATCGAAAAATTTTCAGCAATCATGAGAAAAAGAACAGCATCATTGTTAAGCAGGATTCGTGGGAGTGCCAATGGCATCCTGAAGGTGATTGGGGACAAGCTGGACGGCGTTTTCCTGAAGTATTGGACCCGTATGCATTGCTGCGGGTCTGATACTGCAGGAAAATACATGAATTAAAAAAAAAAAAAAAAAAATTTTTTTTTTTTTTTTTTAGGTCTTTGTTTTGCTAGTTTGTTTTTAATTTAAAAGTAAGTACTAACATAGTTACGTAAGTTGTATCACTAACAAACTATGGAGCAAGTCTCTGAAATAAACGTTTTATATATTATTATATATTATAAAGGTTCGAAAAACGCTTCTTTACTACATCACTTCTTATTAGTAAGTACTTAATTAAAATAAAAACTTACTGGCTGTGGAGCAATAGCTTCAATAATATATTGAGCGATTGCGGCATTTTCCTCAAAAAGAGCGTGAGTTATCTCGAACCTCCTTCTGTTTACCACTGATCTATTGCACAAAATACAGATTGGTCGATTTTGTGCCATACTCAACAAAGTCCACTTCACAAAAAGAATCAAAGTCCAAAAATAAATGCCAAGTTATCAGATTAGGAGTAAACAAAGTCCAGGAAGAAAAAACAGATCAAAGGGAAGCGCACAAGAAACAAACAAATCGCACAGTACTCAACGACGCAAGCGTAATCGAAGGACTGCGCGGCACACAAATAAAAAGAGAGCGACGCACGCCCCGAGCCGTCCGATGTCTTTGTTATCGCTTGGCGCTGATTGGTCGCTCGCTTGAGCAGGTAGTCGAACTCATCAAACTGGTTTTATTGGGTACACACAATAGCATTAGGTACATACAAATAATAAATTATTATTATGTGATATGCAATTACTTAGCTAAACTAAATGGAATACAATAAAACGTTCAAAGCAAAAGTTGTTCTTAAGTATCAGTACTTTCATTTGACACTAACTTCATCAATGGCCGCCGATAGCCCAAAACGCTCATTCTCCTTTGCGACTGAAAAATATTTGCGCCTCGACTGAGACGTACGGAATGATATATTATTAATTTATTATATTTTAAAGTATAAAAAATTCGCATTCGAATAATAAGCTTAATTAAAAAATGTTTTGGGAGACATGGACAAGGAGGAGAAAAAGTAATATCTTTTACTTGGTTATAGATATCTGCAGCTACTTTACAATTTATATGCTTAGTTTTAAAAGAAGTTCGAGCGGTTACTGTTTAAAAAACAACACACGGTCCGTTCGTCACTGCGGCGGCGGCGCATTCGCGACCATGCCATGGTAACTACGAACAAATGTACGGGTACGTTTTTCGACAAGAGCGCCTCTATTAGCAGTATCATGAATTAATTCTGTTATAATTGTGTTACTATATAGTTTTCAATAGATGGCGATATTACAAAATTTTGCTGCGATAGCTATAGACTACAGTACGGTAGCGTCTAGTTTAGTGTTGCAAAATAAATATTCAGTGGGATATTTTGTTTTAGTCTACAACAACTTAAATCAATGAAGATGATAATTTGTATAAATAATATCTAAAATCTCAGCAATAATGCCATATAAAAGTACAATAGAGCTAAATAGGTAATATCAATGCAGATTAAAATATTTAACTGAATAAGATTTAGTGGAAATATTGAGATCATCTAACAACACTGTTTTTGACACGTCATGTTCGACGATTTCTAAAAGAAAATTTTCGATAAAAGCGTTTGCTCAAAGTTAATTTCTTGTTATGCTGTGTATTTGTGATTTTTCTACGACCTAGTACGTTGAGATAAACTTAGTTCCTCCGGCCAGGCATCGAGAATACCTAAAAATGCTAAAGACTTCTATTTTGTGGTGAATTTGATCAATTTTGTCATCATGACTTATAGATCATGTTGTGTACCAGGATGTTTGATGAAGCTTGGAGACGATAAACAGACTGTGATGATGCTGTTAAAGTCGCAGCACATAATTATTATATGACTCACAAGAGAAAATAAAAAACATTATTTTTTGTTTATTATTTCATGTTCCCCATATATTCCATTTTGTAACTTTATTAATATGCTGCCTATTTTGGATGCATTGTGTGCATACAAAAATAGGCAGCATATAAATTACAATAAAATTATAAAATTTTAAATGAATAATGCAGGTGTCTATATACGTATATACACGTATATATGGGTGTAGGTGTCTATATACGTATATACACGTATGTATGTATAGGTTGCTTGGATTGACGACTTCAGTTTAGTTCATGATACTGCTACTTGGCGGCAGCACTTATGCAGACCTCTAGCGAGGCTCGAGTTGCCTATCTATATAGTATTGTAATCTATGTTCGCGACTACGTACTACATACGTGCCGAGCGCATGCCGATGCCGAGGCGCGTAGGTATGACTCGAGTTCCGACCGTTTGTATGAAGATAGGTTACTGTATATTTATGTACTGTGGCGCGGCGTGAAGCGCGGCGCAGCATCGGTGAACCTTTATGAACTTTAGTGATACCTAGGTATTATGATAAAAAGTTGTCGGTGTTGCCATGGGTAATCTATTAACATGTTATTTTAAATAAATTAAATTTACTGGGGTAATTTCTTTTTCGATTTTTTAAAAGGATGTCACTTACGTACTCATAATAAACTACTGTATAACACCTTTATGGGTTTATTATACACACTGTATACTTACGTGTAGTTAGGTTTTCTATTTAAAAAATCGAACTTATTTGCCAATAATGATAAGTAATATCTTTAAAAAGTACTACCGACATTTTGTTTGTGTAAACCTACAATTAGTAAGTATAATTAATAACAACACAACTTATCATGTTATCATTGCCCCACGGAACAAGGAAACCTGTTTTTATTGGTTGTAGTTGTAGCACTAAGTACTGCGATGAAAAAGAACAGTTTGTTAGCAGGACAAATAATACATATAGAAATAATTAGGTATATTACTTTTACTTTATATTCCAGTTGCCCATTGTCAGAATAATAATATTAATTACCACGCACTGTAGATACGGGGGTTATAATGTGACACCGTCTCAAAACTTGTTCCTTGCAGACATATTAACGTATCGTGTAGAGTGGATTTTATTACCAGTGTATACATTCGTTTGCTTAGCCCCATGTTGCCCCTACCGTGGATCGTAGGCAAAGACGGCGCGATACGGGTTGTGATACACTCATACAATCGGCATCGGCACGAGTCCTGCTGCCCTAAAAAAAGGTCATTTATAAATGGGTCACTTGGAACTTGACTCCGCCTACAACAATATCACCCTACTGTAATATTTAGTAACACGATAAAGAATAATTAAAAAAAGGTGGTTGTAAGGCGAGGGTCGGAGGATAACCTTAGACTCATGTGATGGTCACGGCGAAGGCTAATAAGGTGAAGATAACGTAGGTTGTATGTTCGCGCGGAGCGGCCGTCTGCCTCCAAACTGGGTGAGCAGCGATGTCGCCGGCTCGCACCGCCGCGCGCCGCCCGTGCCTCACCGACCGACTCGTGCACTACGCAGCACAGACACGCGCCCCAGACGTACCCCGGACTACTATTCATCGGTTTTACAAGAAAATATTGTTCTGTTTTCAATTCTATTATACCATGTTCACGGGCCAGATCCACTAGTTTACGTTACTAAGTCAAAATAGCAGTGTTTTTTACAGGTAGTGATGTTCTTTACTCATTGTTGAGTAGTGTTGAGCGTCATTGAAATTTGTTTTGTAGACGACAATCGCGGCGTACCTGAAGTATGTGACTGTTGGTGGTTTGTGTCGTGTGCGTCTGCCGTGTGCTGACTGCTTGCCTGTGGAGCAACTGCTGTGCAGGTCGGCGCCTGGCACCGCGCGCCGGCCGCGTCCGCCACACACAGTGTTGCAGTGCCCGCCCATGACATATAGCATCACAACCCGACAATTTTCAACACCTAGCCATTATTATTTAGCCGGTCCTCACACCTGCTCATAGTTGTTACCAGTGCTGTGTTGTCGTGTGTACTCGAGAAAGTGATATTGTGACAAAGAGAGACGTTAGAGCGCTACGAGTGGTTGCTGGGCTCGCTCAACATGAAGCAGCGACTGCACCGCTGTGGACTGTCCTCAAGTGGTTTACTCGTAGTTTGATGTGGTTAGTGCACTCGACGCGCCCGGTGAACAAAGATGAATGGCGGCAGATCCGATGCGTCCACTTCCACTGATGATGTGAAGGTGAGTGTAGTGCGCCACCTCATCCTCGCCAGTGTTTACCTGCACACACGCTTTCAGGTCTCAGTAGATTCTTGCAATACTATATGTTAATACAAAATTAATATAGTTCTTTAAGATAGATAAACAAAAACTGAGTTGATGCTGTTATTCATGTTGTGTGGTGCGTGTTCCAGAGTCGTCCACTGTGTCTGTTCTACTTCACGCACCCGTTCGGCGTGCTGTCGCCGGAGCCGCCCACGCTAACGGCGGCGCCGGCTCACATTGCGCGCGCCTTCGTCAACATGGAGCCCGTGTCACCGTTCACCATGTGGGGCAGCACCAGCGACGAGTCGTACAACACGGCCACCAGCTCCACGCGGCCCTCCTACGAGCTCGGTAACGCGACCGTGCACGCGGCGCCCGTCGACTTGCTGAGCGTGACTCGCGCGCGCAAGTGCACACTCGACTTCGGCGCACGCCGCGACTCGCTCTCCTCCTCGCTGTTTTCCAGCGACATGTGGTTCAACTCCAGCTCCAGCTGCAGGAGCACCGAGTACCCGCGACGCCTCGTGCCCTACAACAAGATCCTGCCGCCGCTGCGCCTGCCCAGCCCGCGCGACTCCTCCAACCTCGACAGCTCCGACGAGCTGTGGCCCCGGAAGTGCCTCAATCCGGAGAAGTTCTCGCTGCCACCCATCGAGATGCCCGCGGTCAAAGTGAAAATAGTGCGCAGCAAGAAGTGCATCCGCAGCAGCGGCGCGGACGAGTCGTGGAGCGGCGACAGCGGGGCGGGTGGCGCGCGCGACGGGCGCGGGCGCCGCCGCCTCGGCGTCAGCAAGCCGCGCCGCGCCGCGCGCCCCACAGACCTGCGCCGCCTGCTCGCCATGCTCATGCGCCGAGCGCTCGCAAGTAACTCTTCTTCTTACCACATTACGCACTTATTGCTATTTTGCACATGTAACAACTTAAATAGGTATACATTTAGAATATATTAACAACCGACTGGATTTGTCCAAACATTTTCAGTCTCTTATTTAGATCTGTAACAAGCTGTATGGGAGAAAATGTTTAAGCATTTTTTTCTAAAGAGATAAAATTCCAATATTTTGATTTCGATTGATCTATATTAATATTATAAAACTGTTTGTTTGGTTGAACGCGCTAATCTCAGAAACTACTATTTCGATTTGAAAATATTTTAAGTTTTGGATAGCCTATTAATCGAGGAAGGTTATAGGATAGGCTGCAAACCATCACGCTACGACCCACGGGGGCGGTGCAGTAATCATAAACGCGGGTGAAACCGCGGGCATATCTAATAAATAATATAAGTAAGAAATGCCCGTGGATTAAAATAATATTAAATAGGTTTTAGTTTTTTTCGTTATTACTGTCTTTGCTGCTACCGCTGTCATTGGCGGTCTATGTAGTCTATGACAGTCGGTGTCAGTGTCAATAACAGTGTGAGTGCGAGCGAATAATGGCGGGTGTGTCGCGGTCGCGTCGGCTGTGAGTCTGCGGGGAGTTGCGGCACCGGCGATGCGCGCGGCGCGATGGCGCTGCTGGACAAGGGTCCGAACGTGGACACGTGCTGCTACAGCGTGAGGCTGCGCAAGGCCGTGATGCTGATCGCCGTGCTAGGCATGGTGGTGGGTATGCTGTACCTGGCGGCGTACTCATACCGCGGCTCGCGCGCGCTTCACCAGCTGGGCGCGCCGCGCGCAGTCAAGCACTTGGCGCTGCGCTACGCGCACGGCGTGCTCGGCGTGCTGATATTCGCGGCGCACGCGCTGCTGCTGGGTGCCGCGTGCTACCGTAACTCCACGCTGTGCGAGCTGTACGTGTGGGGCATGCTGGTAGTGGCGACGGGTGCGCTGTGCGTCAACCTGGCCGTGGTGGCGGTGGCGTATCACGCCGACCTGGACGTCTACGGCTGCCTGCTGCTCATGGCCACGGCCTGCGCCCTCGCGCTGGCGCTCTACTTCATCCTCGTCGTCGTCAACTTCAACCGCACGCTGCCGGGGCCGCTGCCCACCTCGGCGCCCACCATCGCGTGACGTGTGCTACGCTCATATGTGAAGATGCTCGGGTTACCCATCGAGCGATGACCCCTCTACTCCGTACTCGTACACACAAGCGTGCCCATATTATCATTGCTTCTCATTTATTCGAGTCCTTAAAAAGCTACTAATACCTACGAGGTTATATTAAACTAAATTCGCTACACGTATCGTTGTGTTTATGGCCTCTATATGATCTTAATTGCAACAGTAACGTTCAGTATAGTAGATTCAATGATGAGTGTAGCATTTCTTTGTGAAGCAAAGGCCATGACGAATACTTACAAGTTGAAACAAATTGATTTACTATTTGTTATCGAATCGGATCATTGCCTACTACAAGACCCTGAGACTTATACCTTATGATTCTTATGAATCTCAGGGACTTTTTGTATAAAATACTTACATAACAATCCTAAGTAAAGTAAAGTGATATCAATCGTGAACGGTTCTGTTATACGTTAACCAAGACTCTTTTTATTGCAATAACTGAGGTTTAAAAGCTTCGGTCGTAAGTACGTTAGTACCAAGAACAAGATCGTTAAGTAAATTTACGGGATAGGGAAATAGTGTTAGAAACACTTTCAACTGGCAAATTAAGGCAATATGCCGAGACACCCACGACAGCTATAAAACGATCAAACTAATAGAAAAAACGCGCGTTTCTTTTAAAACATCATCATACTCGGTTAATGAAGTTACCTATCTCGCAAAATTAATAATAAGAAATTCGAAAGTAATTTTAATTTGTTATAAGTATTGAGTCAATGTCCTCGATCATGTCTTTATAATATATATGATCAAGTCGTCGCGGGGCACGCGTGTGATGAGTTTCCGTAGTCCGTCCACATTATGTAGATAATATACTTCAGCACTGAGTTTAATAGTTATTACTATTTATGTACCTGCTGTATGTGATGTACTTTTAATGTACTTATGTGTTTTTTGACGATTATTATTTGAAAATAAAAGCCTTTTGATTTTATGACATTGTAATCTATTTTCTGATAGATAGTAATGCTATTCCTTTTTAGATATTTGTGACTCTAACACGTTTAAACTGCTACATTATTTTTACTTAGACAAAACGTAGCATCGGCACAAAACACCTAAATGGCTTGGCACTATTTATCCCGAAAGGCTTTAAAGACTATTACTCATAGACAGCTCCCATAGATTGTTCGCCGAAGAGTTCCAGTTAATAACCATATTCGATTGACATTAATTAGGTGGATCTTTTAAGATCAATCTATAAAATAATTTCAAATTATGAGGTTATAATTAGCCGCACACAATGGTAAGGTTTGTTTGTAAACATGTTTAGACATTCGTTACACAATAAAATTATTGTATGTATGTGTGTATGTGTAGAATATATAAGCTGACTGGATTATTGGCTCGTGTTTGACGTGGTTGGAACACAGGTAGACCATGTCCTAGATTAACACGTTAGATATGTACCTACAATTTATCTCGCTCTGCGTTTCCTAGGTATTCGCGTAGGGGAAGCTGCGCGCAGTAGCTAGTGTCAATATACCTTTGTTTTCTATTCATGAGCAACAAGAATGTACTAAACAAATAAACCACAGTGTATTGGAACCTGAATATTGGCACACAAACATATAAATATTTTTTTAAATTTGGCACTTGGCCGGGACGAATTAGGGGCAAAGTTTTACTTGTAAATACAAACATAATATAAAATAAATAAACACTTGTTAATAATTACTGCTGGCTTATATGGTTGCAACTTGCAGTCCTACCTGCGGGGAACTTTTCAAGGTACAATTAGCAGGCACAAAGTACAACCAACGACCAGATTCATAACAACATTTGTAAAGAAAACAAATAATCTACTGATTATTAAATTTCTGACAATTTTTAAATATTTTTATTCGCCGTAAAAGGTGTAACTAACGCTTTATAATTTATATATCTACATATTAATAGCCCGATGTTACGTTTAGTGTGCTTCTCTGTTCTTTAAAACAGAGACTCTATATTTTTCAATTCTGAGGTCTGTTTAGTAGTTAACCAAAAAACCAAAACGGACCGATTATCTGCTTATATTCAATTGATACACATGTAATAGTAAGCATAGGTACACTTATAATGCTCGCTCCCCATGGAGGAGTAGGGCGCGGGGTACGGCGTCGGCGGTCGCACAATGATGCAGACCGGTCGGTCGAGGGCTCGCGTCGTTCAGGGTTCGGGTTTCATGCGTCGGTGTCACGCTCATGGGCTCACGCCTGTTTGTTGTGTTATATTTGGGTCACCTATTTACATAACGAGCGCACCCCCCGCCCCTGACCCCATCACTACCCCGCGTCACTCACCTGTTCCGTGAGCAGAGACGTCACCACACCGTTTCATACGTAGTATGCCTTCGATATTATAACAATTACTTTATTGCAGATACTGATATATATATATACTGATATACAAGTACGCGGATAGTTTGTTATATTTTTAGCATGTCCATTCCTAGCGGTTTCCGCATACCATCAGGTGAACCGCTGGCTCGTTCTCCACAAAGGGCAATAAAAATACAGATATCTTTAGATAAAATTACAAACTTTATAATAATCTTAATATAATAGTAGAAATAAGCTCAGTAACAGGTCCATTCCAACACGCGTACTACGGTCACTCGCTCAGCGTGCGCGACAGCCAGTGGTGGTCACTCGGTGTCGGCGCCGCCGGAGTCGCTGGCCGACTTGTAGTCCGTCATCTCGACCGTCAGCAGTTCCTTTTTGACGACGACGTCCTCCCCGCGCGCCTGTGCGTCCGCCAGCGCGAGCGTGTCGTCTGCCGCGTACTCGAGCGCCATGGAGTTGTTCTTGACGTCCTTGATCACCTTCAGGATCTCCATCTTGGCGGTGAGCTTCTCGTCCTCGTTCATACGCTTAAAGGAGGGTAGCAGCGACAGCAGAAAGTGCTTGTCCTCGTCGATGTGCTCGAAGGGCACGAGGGGCGCGGGGCCGGGGGCGGCGCGGCGGCGAGCGCGCTCGGACGCGTGACGCGCGCGGCGCGCGGGGCCCGGCGCGTGCGCGGGCTCGTCGCGCGGCTCGTCCTCCGCCATGTGCGGCAGGAGGTACGACATGTGCTTGAAGTACACGTACTCCTTCTTCTTAATGTTGAGTCCCTCGCGGTTTCTTCTCTCCACCACCAGCTGACGCTTGAATGTGTCGCGGAGATTCCGCCATTTCTTCATTAAACTGGTAACTGGAACAGAAACAGTCGTTATACAACTTGTAGTGTGACCAACTATCAGCTGTTTTTTACATATGTAGCTACGTAATTGTTAGGGGCTTTAAAGTACCCAATGCCTCTCCGCGCTAAATTACAGAGACGTTGTTTACTCACTTATTATGTTCGCTATTAGGACATAAAACATCAATACAATCAAGGTCATGGTAATTCCTGCCTGCAGTCAGTTAACGACTGCTTACGATCGCGCTCGAGATAAATCACACCAGCTAATTAGGTGAGCCGCGTCATAGTATTATATTATCTGTGGCCGCGTGCGCAACAGCCGCGTAACTCACATTCTGTCGCACGATTGTGTTTGGTGCTAGCTAAGAAGATAGCATGATGAATTAGTTTTAGCCATTTGTAAATAATCCTAGTTTAAACAACGGGTACATTTGTCTCGGAACTATGCAAATTGATAATCGTATTGTGAATGATAATATCAAAGTTTCTGACCGTCGCCGCGTCGGCGTCGCGTCCGAAATAACAGGGTTACTCCGAATAGATTTTATCTCATCGTTTTCGCGAACGTCGACTCTATCTACAAATAGACCCCTCGGTTTATGATGATTTATTCTTACTTAATACTTTTTAATACATAAGTTTTACATTATATTGTGGGCATTAGGGATCTTGGTTGGATTTTTGGCATTAGTCTTTGCCAATGTAAAGGTGTGATGGGCTTACGAGACAATTACCTTTGCATTATAGCTGTTTTATTTTGCATACTTTAAATGAAGTAACTTTAAGAGAATATATTTAGGTAGGTAATATAATAGTACATAGGTAATATATATATATACTGTGGTAATACTGAGGCATTAGAATAATAATTTATAACAGTGTAGGTAGGTACATACATAATTGTGTTATTTTATAAGCTTTGTTTATTTAGCGACGTACATATCTAAACTGAATCACTTGTAATATTTTATAAGGACTTTCAAGAACCGAACAAATCGCGTGAGTCACCGCTAGGGTTGCCACCTTTATTTTGACGAAATAAAGTATACTAGCGGTCGCCTAGTGGTCAAATTCGACTAAAATTCCTAAGCTTGCTACTTTGTTTTCTGTTTTTCTCGAATGCATATAAATAACGTATAGGTACCTAACCATAGTTACAAAGAATTGTACGACGTCAGATGAACAATGTCGAAATATTACGAACGCGATTCGACTGCGTGTGTCAAATGCATGGTTGTGTGCTTGTTGTGTTTTCATTAATTTAATGTATTTCTAATGCATATTTTAAAAAAATATATCACCTGTAACTGTGCTAAATTTCATACTCCTCCGACCGCGCAATTTTCGTAAAAAGGAGTACAAAGATTTTGCTGCACGTATTAGTACCTATATAGATTTACTTGCTTAGGTAAAGAAATATAGTAATACATCATCTAAAAATAAAGTATTATTTATTCTGCTATTTCGTTACCACGTTAGTTGTTGCATCTAGCAAGATTTAACGAATATTTATTTTTAAGGAACGTCTTGTCTAAATATTTATAATCAATGGCAGATAAATAATTAACTTTTTGATTAAATTTGGCAAAACGTCCATTTTTGTTTTTTGTAAGAGGTACACAGGTAAAATAAAGTATTTTGACGTACTTTATTGCCTTCATTAAGTATAAAGTATATTTGCCCGAAATAACGTTCAATATTTTATTATAAAATACGGTTGGTAACACTAGTCACTGCTGACGTGTGGCCGCGGGCGACGCGACGCGACGTCGGGCGCCGGTCTGTCTCGTGCGACCGACGCGCGACGCATCAAATCACAAACTATATTTTTTGGTTCATTGTCCACACATCTGCTGGCACAAGGCGCTAGTTACCTTACCAAATAAAGACATTGTATATTTTAAAAGTCAAGGTTTTTTGGCAACAAAATTGTAGGTCATAAGTTCAATAATGACTCAGATCGGCACCAACGGGCGCGAAATAAGGACATGAATTGGGTACCCAAGTAGGTATTGTAGGTTTTATTTCGTACCTAAGATAGGTCTACCTATATGTATAGTTCTAGTGTTCCGTGTTGGCATTGTTTACCGGAGGATAAGTGATAAGCGTAACAACACCAGTAACTATAATGATGTAGGTACAACGCAGCGCTTTGTTTGAAAGCGTGTTCGCGAGGCGCGACATTGATAACAGTCGTGTTGAATGGGAACTGGTTCCGTCCCGTCCGCGTCGTGCACTCGCGTCTCGCACCAGGGCCACGGCCAGCAAGCCTTATCACGATACTAACTCATTACTTAGCAGGTCTTATACCTACCTACTGATACTTTACATCACGTGTAGGAGTTTTTCACCAGGGGAAAGGTTCTTTATAAGATAATATATATAGTACAACAAGGAAACCGTTAGGTACTCGTTGTATGCCCACCTTTAGCTTGTTTCTCTGCCGCTGAATAAATTTGATAGTTCTCAAAGAGATTTTTAGCAACTTCTTCCCAAACTTTGTACTTAAAGTGCGGATTAGTCATTTCAGGACTGTCTTTCTGGTAGATCACTGGCCACTTCTCCACCTCACGAATGATACGTAGGGGCATTACATCTTCTAAAATTCTTTTACTTGATGAATATGGTAGCATTCTGGTGGTGATTTGGTTTTCTTGTATACAATGCTGCTATATATAAATGTACTCTGTGCTTGTGTACGTTCAGTCAATTATAAATTGTAATAATGTTGTTGTCATAATATTATCTCATCGTAACTGAGTACAGCGCCACCTGTTAACCCGCGCGCGAGGCGCGTGCTGGCTATATAGTATATACTGTACTGTGTGTAGCGTCCGTGGTAGCACGGGGGGCGGGAGACGCGCGACGCGCTGCCACGCCACGCGGCACCGCGCGCGCCCGACGTCGCGACGGACGCTCCGAACGGTTACGAAAACGATCGAAGCCGACACGACACGAATGTGAATGAATTGTCACGAAACGCGGCGATAAACCGATGGTGCCAGGTGCAGTATATACTGAGTAGATAATGACTATTGTACGATTACTGTGACACAGTTTTCATTAATTGAATTGTCGTTGTTAGTGACACGCTAGTTAACACAGAGAAATACACTTTATTAGTTTTAACTTGCAATTAATAGTTAAGGATTGGTGCAGGCACCGCGAGGCGCGATGGTGAAGCGTCAGTGTGAGCGAGTACGAGCGACTGAGTGCGGATTGTTCGCGTCGCCAACTGATCGCGTTCGATTCAATTCGTGCCGCGCCGCAGCGCACCTTACGTGCGTTTGGTCACGACGTCACATACGTAGGCCATTTCAATAGGTATCGGCTGTTTATTGTTTCCGCGCCGCACCGCGCCGCTTCGCGTTCGCATCCAGATTGCTCACGTAGGACGCTGCGTTAAAGACACTGTTATTATTTATGTAGGCATTGTAGGCTTTCGCGACTTAGTCTTTGTGCCCGTATCCTACCCATTATATATTATTTTAACTACCTACCTACCTACTTACTTATTAAGTATATACATTTATCAACATAGATACTTAAATATTACTATCCTCCGCCCGCGACTTTATTGCGTGTAATAAAAATATATTTGCTATGTACCACATGTCCTAAACAAATTTAGATAATCGCATCGTGTCAAGCTGACAATTTAAACAACTGCACCGTCTCTCCGTTCCGCGCAGAAAACTACCTGCCTTCATTATCCCGTATTTAGAGTTACCATATCTCAGGATTTGTCCTGAGATTTCAGGATTTTTGGAATCTTCTCAGGATTGCGGCTGGATTTTGCAAATCTCATGAAATCTCAAGATTTCTAGAATTTTCATAAAAATACAGCGCGCATTTTAAAGATCTCTTTAATAAATTAATTTTATTTTAAGTGTTTTCTGTGATAATGGGTGCGATGGAAACTAGATTAATATTGTTTTAAGTTCTCAAACTGTAAAACATCTCAGGATTTTTCAATGGAAATCAGGCCTTTTCTCCGGACTTTTGATTTTTTCATAACGTAACCCTACCTGTATTGAGACGTGCACAACTGCACTCCTGCCGAGGCCGGCGTTATCACGTCCAGTTTTTTTAACGTCATCTAACTTCTTAGTTCTTTCTATTACTATTTATCATTGCAATCTTGGTCACACTTCTGAATGTGACGATATAATTACACTTACACATTTAATTTTGTGTAGATTACATACATGTATGTACTTACCTAATTGCTGGTAGACGTTTGTTTACCGCGAGCAGGTATAGACGCAGTATCTGCTATTGTGTGAATTATAGCTACAAATGCAAAATAAATAATAAAATTAGAGTTCTCCTTCAAACTCTATTAATTGACATTGTATAAAAATAAGTGCTGTTAACATTTAGGAAACCTTAAGTGACCTCTCGCGTCGGGCGCGCCGCGGTCGTGGCGGTCAGTCCCGTGTTTGAGGAGTGGCTGGAGACCACCTTCCGGCTGACACAGGTAATGACTGGCTACGGTTGTTTTGGCCAGTTCCTGTGTCGTATACGCCGGCAAGAGACGCCCGGTTGTCACCACTGCGGCGACTGCCGCGACGTTGTATAGGACACGGCGCTGCACACTTTGGCGGTTTCGCTTGGGCATCGCAGCGCCGTGAGTTGTTCGCGGCAGTCGGATCGGTTGCCCTCTCGCTCTTCTCTCTCGCTATGGTT
This sequence comes from Catocala nupta, assembly GCA_963675205.1. Taxonomy (NCBI): domain Eukaryota; kingdom Metazoa; phylum Arthropoda; class Insecta; order Lepidoptera; family Erebidae; genus Catocala; species Catocala nupta. The sequence continues at coordinate 777,913 of OY776100.1, read as the reverse complement.
CAGAGTGAGAGGTCGTGGAACGCCGGCGCCTCCTTCTGCGAGGAAATGATTTCCATCAAGGAGGCGGCGGAGCGGGAGAGGGAGCGCTTAAACCCTCTCTCCAACCGCAGAGCCGGGCGCCGGAGGGCGCTAGATGATCTCCAGCCACCCTGAGGTTTGACCTGGGGGTGGGGAGACCAGGTCCAAGACGCGGCGTGCGTATTCCCACGCGCGCCTCTGTATCGAGTCCGTCTCCTCTCTAGGGGGGAGACAGTAGGGTTTATTAGTGAGCGAGTGCCTTTGGTTAGGACTTTTAGGCCAAAACCTCGGCGGGGTCGCGACCGTATGCGAAAGTGATTCGCGCGGCCCCGTCGATAGTGGTTTTGTCGAGAGGAACACCGTGGTAGGTTTAGTCGGTATTCCGAGAGGTACATTATTCTTATTCCATCTTTCTTTTACCCCGGCGAGTCCGACATAATCCCTCCGCCCACCCCTGCGGAGGGGTATGCGTCAATGCATTAGCCCAAGTAAAAAAAAAACCTCTCGCGTATTAAGTTCGTTGGTCTCAATCATTTTTGGGAACTTACAGCCTTACTTATATTATTAGACCCACCTTAAATATTTGACAGGTAGTTAACTATTATGTAACGATTGATTAGGAACAATTAAATTTATAAACAATAGTTAGTGTTAAGAGTTAGTTAATCAATAACGAAATATTAAAGAAATCTAAACAGCGGCGGTCCCTTGTCTAAACATAGCTAAGAGAAAATATGGCAGATATTCCGATCAGCTGTGATAGATTTGACATTAAAGGCAATCGTTTACGAAAATAATAACGTAAAATATAAAAAAAATGTGTATTTTGCAGTTTAAAGCTTTTTAGATAAAAATGTTTCATCACATTTTTTTTCGTAGGTACTGTGTGATTTTCCAAATGATATCAAATACTTTGAAATTTAGCAGCTGCGGTTAATAAATCAACTTTACGATTTTTCGATGCAGAATTCCGTCTTACATGTCATAAAATAAAATATTATCTAAACTAAATGATTGAAATTATAAGTAGTGATTTGATAGTAAACTTCTATCAGGAGTAACCATTCGTGATTTGTAGACCAGAAAAAAAACAATGATGCGATGTTGACTGCACTAAAATATTGAAATACATATTTCAAATATACATAATCATGAAATAGAAACTGAATAACACTGGTACTTTGTTTATTTTTCATAATAAATGCACTTTTCAAGAAACCATAGTATTGTTCTTATTATTCCTTTAGAACATGCGGCAGTTCGCTATTTTAGAAATAAATTGCCTCTTCATTAAAATCTCTGCGTCAAATTTATTTACTAATAGTGAACTCGCTATTATGCATATATAAGCGTAGCGGTAATATACTCATGCAATAAACAAACTTTTGAATTGTCTATAAAAAAATTCAAAACGTCATTTGCAGTCGCCGCAGATACTAAAACTTATAAAATTGTGAAATAAAAATGATGTATTAAATATAATCTTTGCTTCAAATGCATTATTTAGTAGATTTCTTTGGTTTTGCTCAATGCTGAATGTTAAATGTTGCAATAATAAAACTGTATTTCGTCTTCTTGCGAGCTATCCTATACCTGGGTTGGTATGAAAGTAAAGAAAAGTTATTCATTGATTCAATCAATTAATAACTTTTGTATGAGAGCTTCTAAGATACGCGATATGCATTGATATAAGAAAAATAACGCATAAATGCTTGTTCAGCTATCTGATATAGCTAGGCAAGCGTTTATGCCATATTTTTATAAAGCTTTATATTATTTTTTAAGGCAAAAATAACTCTGCGGCCTAGGAAGCGTATTGTTATTAATACATATATGTATGTACCTATGTATGTTTGCAGTGCACGCTCGCTCGTAGTTAACCCTAATAATGAAAACTTTTAACAAAAAGTAAAGCGGCAAGAAAATAAACAGAAATCCGACAAATATTAAACTTTGTTTGCTTTTATTATATTTTAATATTAAAGATATTTAATGATTCTCGTTAAAGGTTTTTTTGGTCCGATCTCAAAATTAGTTAGGTATCTACATACTTCAGTTTAGGAGCTTAGTTATTAAGACAATAATATAGTTCATTTTATTTACGGACTCGGCTCACACGTCAATATTCAGTATTTGGATTTTTTTATCCTAATTATATAATTCGTAAGGCATTAACGCGATCTTTAGGTGGTTCCACTGATCAAGTTACACTGGTCACAAACTGACTGGTTTTGCGACGTCATGCCTTTTTTGTAAGGCAAAGCAATCTTCATCAACTTTCACTTGATGTAGGAATGCATCAGGCGCATTTCCCCAAGTAAAAAACAATTAAAATTGTATCGTCACGGTGTCCCTATGTGTATATGTTAGCCTTGTTGTCCACGTATTCTGCGATTTACACGACTGTGTAATTTATGTTGCGTAATATAATCACCGGTTTGCCAAATTCTAGGTATACCTAACTTACTCAATTAATGAAGAAGATTCGATCGATCGAACAACCCTGTTCAAAGACTTGCGCGGTAGAATCGGTGAAGCAAGCAAACATTTTATAGAAGAACGATCAATCATTGAAAGATTGGTTGATGAAATTTATATGAGATCAATTTTGGGGTACCTTCCAATAAAACACAAGGTTGTTTACGGTATACGACACAACGTTGTGTTTGTAGAGTGAAGGTAAACAGTTCCCCAGACAAGCTACGCTAGTTTGCACGAGATCCTTTCCTTAAATGGAGGTGCCGCTTGCTCTACCTTTCCTCCTGTGACCTATATCCTCGTTCACCGTGGTCACTACTACTGACTAAAGTTGTATTTATATGAATTTCAATAATGAACTGCTGAAATCTTTTTCGTAACAGTTGTAACTTATATCTATGTCTAATTGTAACTATAATAGGTATATGGTATAGTAATTATAAAGATTTCAATATTTATATAAACTAGTAGTAGCCCAGTGGCAGAAATTAGACGGAAATATATATATATATTTTTTCTGTACTCCTTTTCCATTTCAATTTTTGCTATGCCTCAAATCTCACACTCTCTCCGTACGCGCAATAATAATATGCTTAAAAAGTAGTACGAAGTTTTATCTTCACGTATAAATTATACAGATATCCTTCAATTTCCATGCGTTTAGGCAGCGTGACGTGACAAATGGAAACTTAACGTGTGAAAACGTTGCAGTTACTTTCTTGCCGTGACTGAACAATCTGGTAGAATGAGGCGGTTTACTAGGTGCTGTCCGCGGCCCACAGTCGCTGACAAGTAAACGATCTGTGCGATAAGTATGGGACAGACACGAGTACCTACACGAGCGCACTGCTCGGTGACGTCCACACACAATCTCGGGACTACTGATTGAGCGCATCCTGTTCTCTAATGCGTGTTCGAGTGCTGACCACTCATCCTTTTTAACACTTAATTCAATAGTGTAACTAGATAAAGTTAAAAGTTGAGTCGAGTATGTGATGCGGTAGTAACGTGCCGCCCCTACTCTTCCCTTTGCTATCTTAGGAAGCAGAGTCTTGTTACTTGTATTAGTCAAAATGCCCGACTTGATGCCACAGTACTGTCTATTTCAGTCACGGAGCATATTTGCGTCTGGACTTAAGCATAGGATAGCTGTTTCTATGCGTTCGACGGTTGGCAGGCAGCGGGTTAGCCGTGAGCGCGGGTTCTTGTTTGGGTGGTTTCATCGGGTGAGACATTTACTTGTGAAGTTGTGACACATTGCAATTTATAAAAATAGTTGAACTTAGTACTTTTAGAAATAGTAAATGATGTCAGTGTTAATTAATTCCTTTCTACCATTGAGAAATGATAATAAATATTTATTTATTCATAACAATTTTTACATTTTGTTGAACATTGAAAACTATTATGTAACTGAAATAATATATGCCACTTAGTTTAAAAATCACATGTGTCAAATAACGCCCTCACGCAAGGCTTTATTTTATGCCTGTGTTGTAAAGTCCCTTATTTACAGATACTCACACAACGGACACAAAACCCAGACACAGCACAACTATTTGTCGATCATACAATATTGTTCCAAGTGGGAATCGAATCTACAACACTCGAAGCAGCGGCAGTGGCAAGGCGACTTCTCAAACGACTACGCCATATTTGCAGTCATAAGAGTTAAAAAGACTAATTTCATCGGTTTGTTTAATGTAATAGATTAATGTGCTCGTTATAACTAGGTATCAATAGACAAAAACTATTATTGCGTTCTTTTGTTAACAGTTAGAATATGTGTCCGGTAGACGGCAATAGGTTCGCATTGTTTTACGTGGCAGTTAATACGTGGGAAGGGAGCTGGTGAAATGTGAGTACTTAATAGTTAATACACCTCTGCCTACCCTCGCAGTGACATAGGGCTGACACGATGTACGTACTTATGTTATTTGTAAGTTCGACGCTCTACTCTGTAGCGTACGCTGACCGCACGTTTGTGTTACATGTATCAACGTGTCACGGTGTATCAACACTAGCTGCATTATAGGTACTAGGTACTACAGTGGAGACTAGTATGTACATATGTACCTACTATGTAGAATATGTAGCTATCACATACATGTCGTAGTCTGGGTGGCGTGCTATGATAACGAGAAATTTTATTTTGTTTGTTTGGGTCCTGGTAACTGTTCATACAAACGAACGAGTTGTTTAGTAACAAAGCGCAGTTTGTATAAGCTGACTGTTAATTACGTATTCACCTTGAATAAATTAATCGTTATCTCGAGCACGACAGCCAAACTCACCTCACTTTTAACTATTTAAACAACCTTCAGGCGCCACCAAGTTCGCCACTTAGGTGTATAACCGCTTTGGAACTATCTGCGCTAACTGCCAATGCCAACACAACGAGTTTGTAACACTTATATTATGGTCGAATGTTTTATATTGATTCAGGCTTTGAATATAAATATAGCTGATGTCGTACTAAAAGCTCTGGTGGTGGTGCTAATGGTAGAATTATCGTAGAAGGTGAGGTTTCTAGTGTTCGCCAGCCCCAGAACACATGCGTGCAAACAAGCCGATTAAGTGTACATATGTGATCCCTATCTTGTAGAGAAAGGGTTACTTAATTTATATTCAATGATTAGAAACAGAGATGAATACAAAAATAATATGCAACGGGTGAATAGGAAAGCATTAGCGCGTTGTTCAATATAACAATATTATGATTTTTTAAACTATGAGTTACCACATTTATTGATTTACTGTTGTTTTATTTTATTTTATATATAATTATTGTGTACTGATTTAACATTTGTCTATGTATTTTATACCTTCTTACGCTATTAGTATGTACATAATTCTAAATTATATATAACTATGTATATATTGTTATTCTTGTCGGCTTCCGTACGTCACAATAACAAGCTCCAGTGGAAGACCAGTGCCTGGTTCTTGGGACCAGGCAAATGCTGAACTGGTGTTCTGATTGCTGCAGCTGTGGGACGCATGTGTCTCAAGAGGTTTAAATATTTTATATTACTGTATTTTTATTTCTTCCTTTTTATTATTGTATATATATTTTGTTTATCTTCATAAACATTGTGCCCACCTGAAAGCTGTATAATAGCAATAAAGATTTCTTTCTTTCTTTCATTTTTGTTGATTACTTTCTTAGAAATAAGCTCTGTCAGTCAGATCTCTAAAAATATACGACTAAATATAAGATTATAAACTCTACTGACTTTATAATCTCTATTTTAGATTACTCGGTTTGCAAACTTTGGCAACAAGTATGGCATAATTAACCATTTTTAAAAATAGGAGCACGCCCTCTATTTCTTCCCTTTTATATGTGCTTATGTTATTGATGCACTATAACTTTTGTCAATTGTCTCTTTCGATTACTTTAATCATTAATGAAGGGGCCGTGATCAATGCTATTCATTTCATAGTAACTGTAATGGATGTCGAAAATCTGATCCATACAGTTTTGTTATTAATAAATGTACTTAAGTTAATAATTTAAAATAAGTCGCGCAATTGATATCAAAAGAGCTTACTTCACAGAAATAGCTATCATTCGAACAATTTTATTGTGTTTCGACTGTTTTGCAAAGAATATTGTTAAACTGATTTTGTTTTGAGAACAATAGCAAACGATTCCATTGGATCCTTTCTAAGTTTTCCTTTCTGTATATCATTGGGTGTCACTCAAAAGATTATAGACCGGATTTAAGCAATTTCTTTGAGCTACCGTCATTGTAAAACAAACACATAAGTAGACACAAATATACATAAGTTGGATTGTACGGATTGATGAAGATGGAGAAAGGATATAAAATGGTAGAGACACAGTATTGTGAAAAACGGGAGGGGACAAACTATACAGTGTGAGTTTTCATAAAGTGCACATATGAAAATAAGTGAAACTCGACATCATTTTATCGCTAGGAAAATTAAAAAAAAAAAAACATTCTTCGATTTATACCTATTAATAATTTTTCTTTAGTAGTTATGGACCTTGTACCAAGAAAACCTTGTAACTTTTGAACCAGGTGGTTAATCGTGTTGAAACAAAAACAGTAATAATACGCAATGTGTAGACAATAACGACGGTATACTATTCACATCCAAAAAAATACCGATGGCATAAAAATAAGGAACATTTTACACCAAAACTGAGTTTCGTGCAATGTATTTTTAAACATTGCTAAAAAACACAAGAAAACTGCCCCATTGCCCCTAGTTTTTATTAATTGACGTTAATCTGTATCTAATAAGCTTTAAAACAACATAAATACCACACCTGTATCCCAAACAAAACAGTTTTTATGAAGGGCTAAACAAAGACCTTGCCGCCACCACGTGCATCTTTTTTCGAAAATTGCATTATCTATCTCAGGTAAAAAATTAGGTCTTGTCTAATCCTTTGCCATAAATTACTAAACATACACTTGGGCTGCAAGTGCCACTTATTTTTCTGTAAAGGTACAAAAGGTATAAGTAATAAATAAAAAATATCAAGTAGAAATCAGCACTTTTATTTAGTTTCATCAACCTACAATAAAACTTTTAATGTAGCAAGTTTTCAAAATGACTACCACGTTGTTGTAAACACATAGTACTTTGTAGCAAAATCTGTTGCGTTGCTCGTCTTATCATTGTTGGATCTTCCTTTATGGCACTGGCGCAGTTTAAAATCTTTTCCTGCAGTTCTGCTCCACTATTAATGGGAGAGTTATAAATTCTCTGCTTCATTGTCCCCCACAGAAAATAATCAAGGGGTGTCAGTTTGGGTGAACGCGCAGTCCACCCGACAGGCTCTTGCCTACCAATCTATCGATTGGGATAGCTTTCATTTAAATAATTGCGAACTATTCTTGCATAATGTGCAGGGCATCCGTCCATTTGCAAAAACATTCTACGTCGTGTTCGTAGGGGTACATCTTCCAAAAGTAATGGGAGATCATACCTTCAAAGTTGGAGAAATCTGTCTGCAGTTAATGTTCTTGGGAGTATTAATGGACCAATCAACATATCATCAATAAGAGCTGCCCAAACATTGATCGAAAACTTCACTTGAAAAGTGAAAGCTCTTTTTAGCTTCGGGTTCTCTCCTTTAGGACTCCAAAAATGTAAATTTCTCCAGTTTGTAATACCGTCTCTTGTAAATTGGGCTTCATCCATCCAAAGAATAGTTTTTGTAAACACCGGATTGTCTCTTGTTTGTCTCTGAATCCATGCGGACATAACACACCTTGGGATTGCGTCAGTTCCTTCATGCAAATGTTGCACTCGCTGATAGTGATAGGGATGTGGACCTTCTTTCTTTAAAATGCGCCACACAGAAGTTTGCGATATGCCATGTGCCATTGCTAATCGTCTTGTACTGATATTTGGATCAGCAAATCACGCAGTACAGCTTCTTCAATAGAGTTATCGACTATGGCATTTGCCTCGCGAAGATCTCTACTTGGTCCAAGTCCAGTAATAGCCAATCTTCTATGAACATCTTGAAAGTTACGAGCAGATGGTACTGGTCGTCTCGTTGGAAACGTAGCTAAATAAGTTGTACGAGCACCTCTTGCACTTCCATTACACAGTCCATAATAAAAATGCATATCGGCGATATGCGCCGGAGGAATATCACTTAAACGGGGCATCACAAAACAAGAACACGACTGATTCTTTCTGTAGACTTGGCCCGCAATTTGTCCCTTACCCTGCACCTCGATCCCACCCCAAACTACCTGAGATAGATAATGCAATAAAAAATTGCATTATTTTCAAACAAAGATGCACGTGGTGGCGGCAAGGTCTTTGTTTAGCCCTTCATAAAAACTGTTTTGTTTGGGATACAGGTGTGGTATTTATGTTGTTTTAAAGCTTATTAGATACAGATTAACGTCAATTAATAAAAACTAGGGGCAATGGGGCAGTTTTCTTGTGTTTTTTAGCAATGTTTAAAAATACATTGCACGAAACTCAGTTTTGGTGTAAAATGTTCCTTATTTTTATGCCACCGGTATTTTTTTGGATGTGAATAGTATTCCGTCGTTATTGTCTACATATTGCGTATTATTACTGTTTTTGTTTCAACACGATTAACCACCTGGTTCAAAAGTTACAAGGTTTTCTTGGGTTAGTCCCGCTATGGTATGGTCCCGGTATGGCACCCTCTTAAAATACCTATCAAAAAGTCCCGCTATGGTACCCTTCAGTTTTTGGTACTGTTGTAAAGAAAAGTTATACAATGCGTTAAGAAAAAAATAGTATTAATAAAAAATATCTTTTCTTAACTATTATAGTTAAGCAAGATAATATTTATTAATACTATTTTTTAAACAAATCACGCTCGGTAATTGTCGTTTCACTTCAGGTAGTTACCTGACCAACCGGTTTTTTCGTAAAACAATAGAGACGAGCCCTTCCTCGAATTCGTATCTAGCTCTTCCCTTTTGTTTTTATGAAAATAGAGAGAGACAGTATTATTCCGGGTTTAGTTTGCTATTTGCAGGATAGCTTGTTAGTTTATCTATTGCAATGTCTGGGTCAAGTAGTGCACGTGGTGTAAATTTAATAATTATTGACAGTCGACGCGGTGGAAAAACTTTATTACGTGCCGGACATAAATATATTAAACGCAGAGAAAATAAAAATTCAAGTACTTGGCATTGTGTAAATAGGAGAAATAGTATTAAATGTAGTGGATATATAACTATTGAGAATACCAATAATACAATAATTAAAGATTATAAACACAGTGATCAGTGCGTGCCACATTTTGAAGACAATGAAGTTCAAATGGCTATAAGTGAGTGCAAAAAAGAAGTAAATTCAAATTACGGATCAGTACAGAAAATTTTCGAAAAACACATGGGTAACTTAAAAGACAAAGGGTTACACCTTACAGGAAATGTTCCTGACTATAAAAAATTAAAAACAGTATTATACAGACACCGAAATAAGTCGTTGAACGTACCAAAAACACAATTTAAGAATGTGGAAGAAATTATAATACCAGAAGAATTTAATAAGTATGTATTGGCTGATTATTGTAATGAAGACTGTAATCGAATAATTATATTTTCCTCGACAGAAGTAAAGGAATATATAAAATGTGTAACGCATTACTTTGGTGATGGCACTTTCGACGGCTGCCCAAACCCATTCGAACAAGTTTATGTCATTCATGGAGACATGGGAAGCACTGAGTTATCCACGAATGTAGCACCATTATTTTATATTCTGTTAAAAAACAAAGAAGGGAAAACTTATGAAAAAGTTTTCGAATTGATTAAACAAACTTTGCCTGAATGGCGTCCATCGAAATTTACCTTCGATTATGAAATAGGAGTAATAAATGCAGCAGCGAAGATTTTTCCTGATATCAAAATAAATGGATGTAACGTACATTTTCAAAAGAACGTTATCAAAAAAGCGAAATCTTTAAATCTCATGGAACACGAAGAGTCCTCGAACCATGTTAAGCAATGCATAGGCTTGGCGTTTTTGCCAAAACAAGATATTGAAGACGGCTGGCTGCATATAATGGAAAATAGGTATAATATCTTGGTTACTTTCCAAAATGATGTTTGAGTACTTAACTCTAATTATATGGCAAAAAAGTAAAGAACAACAATATCAGTAAGGACCTGTTAATTTCATTGCTTTACAAGTACGAACGTTTAATAAGTATTTTTTTCAGTTTCGACGATGAAGCTATGACCAAATTCAATGACTATTTTGTCACTCAGTGGCTTGAATATCCAGACCTCATTTGGTGTTGCCATAATGAACGCCATAGAACAACTAACTTGGCGGAATCATGGAATGGCAGATTCAACAAAGTTATTGGAAAAAATCCCAGTTTATTATTGTTTCTGCAAACAATTGGCAACGACACATGTCACTTTGATATAAAACAAGCCAAGTAAGTTGTATTTTTTAGACAATATTTTTAAGCAGATATAATATTTTTAAAAGCAGATATATATTTTTTTACATAATACGAGTACATAGAAGAATTTGAAAATGGATTTGATTTTATTTATTTTGGTAGATATTATTGGTTGTCGCCTTCTATTACAGACGGTTACTGAAAAAAATATAGCTTAACTTAAATAACTGATGATTTTTGTTATAGCTTTCGACTAAAAAGATCACCTATAAATTCAAGAAAAAGAACAAGTATAGAAATCGACCGCCAGATTCAAAAGCTAACAAAATGTTACGAAAATAAAGCTATCTCCATTGGTGATTTTCTGATTAACATATCAAAGTCAACATTTCGATCAGAACATTTAAAAAAATAGTTTATTTTAATTTTGTTTTTAGCCTATTAAAATGTTTAATACTTTTTCTCGATGTTGATTATTTTTTGTAGTTTATGTTTACAATTTGCGCCTTTTTCTCCATGTTGATTATTTGTAATTAATATATTTGTCTAGTTGGTTGTTGATTATTTTTGTAGTTTATATAAATTTACAATTACTGCCTTTTCTCAATGTTGATTATTTGTAACTAATATTTATGTCTGGATGTTGTTTTTATTTGTAGTTTATAATATTTACAGTAATACTTTTCTGAGATGTGGATTTTTATATTTTTTTATTGTTGATTATTGGTAATTAATATTGTTGATTATTTTAAAAATTACATTGCAATTAATATTTCGTTTTACTGTTTGATATTTTTTTATAAATATTTTGAATTAATAAAAGACTGATTTAATATCGCAAACAGACGTTTTATTGATACACTCCTAAAAGTATTTATTTATAGATACACTTTTCTTTTCAGTTGTACCTTCTATTGTCTAACGTAGATCTAAAAGATGGGTACCATAGCGGGACTTTTTGATAGGTATTTTAAGAGGGTGCCATACCGGGACCATACCATAGCGGGACTAACCCGTTTTCTTGGTACAAGGTCCATAACTACTAAAGAAAAATTATTAATAGGTATAAATCGAAGAATGTTTTTTGTTTTTAATTTTCCTAGCGATAAAATGATGTCGAGTTTCACTCATTGTCATATGTACACTTTATGAAACTCACACTGTATTTTAATTTTCCTGAGGGAAATGAGCCAATAAGGTTTCTATAAGAAGGGTGTGTGCCCGAGTTAAGAGGAAAGCTATACCTATTAACAGGGCGAGGAATTTGTTTAGGAAATAGATATTAGGGTGGATAGGCATTATTTAAGACAAAATATAACAAGTGTTCCTCTCCAAAATGAGTACCTAATATATCCGGCTTTTTCAAACATTTTGGATGAATTTTCATTTATTGGCAAGCACTTGCGTACAGGTGGACCACTATAATGAGTCAGGATGTGATTTTGTGCTATGGAGATAATAAATAAACTAATCAACGGCTACCTGCAAATTAGCTATGAGCCTCTTAGGTTGTGGCTGATATGTGCATACTTAATGTCACGCATGCCAATGTTGCGTCTGCCGTTCGGATAATATTAGTGCAACTCTGGTATATGACTATATGTATATTAATAAATCAATTAATAAGTAATGCATTAGCATTTAGCATTTAGCCATTGGGCTAAGGTATCAAATTGTATAACATTTTGGTTAGTTTATGAGGACCAATTATGTCACCCATCCAGATAAGCAAAAATAAAAAATAATGAGTACACAGATGGCGTAGTTGTTTGAGCGGTCGGCGCGACGCTGTTAGTGCGCTGCGTGTGTTGGATCAGGTGAGGTCCGCACGTACTTGTTTTCAGTCTGGGTGTCTTTTGCATTCGTTGTTTGAATGTTTGTAAGTCTTTTTAAGGAGACAAAATTTAATTTAATTAGATTAGAAATCTTTATATTCGTAATTTTTTCATAATTATATAACCGTTTAAGAGTCGGTGCCTGGCTGGTAAATTTTCGTTATAAGTCATAAAATAAAAATTTTCTATCCATGTATTTTTGTATCCAAATGTAACGTGGAAAATACATTTTAATATGTTTATATCCCGAATAAAAATCTCCAACGTATGGCCTCATAACGATAACAATGTGCAATAGTAATGGCAAAGGTAGAAAAATATTTAAAAATGTAAAATGACACGTCGATAATTTGAGCAGTTGCAGAGATAAAAAGGTGCGGCGATGCGACTGACTCTACATGACATTTAACAACAAGAAAGTGTTATCTTTATTGAAACTGTATTTGTTGAATCACTTACAAACTAGTTTTTCAAGTGACTGCGTATCCATTTCTTATCTTTCAATATAAAACAACAGGTTAATAGCAGACAATGTGCTTCATGTCTCATATAATTAAGTAGGTAAGTAGCACGGAGTAGGAGAGCGCGGGATGACACCTTGATATCCACTTTGAACGCAAATATTCGAGATTAGGGTCGAGATTAGAATGTAGTATTTTAATATAATACAGAAATATATTTGGTGGACTAGGCTAGGTGCTATTCGCGCAGGTGCCATTCGGACGGGTACTAAGTGGACTACCTTTCAATTTCACAACAAATTACATACTATCCTAAGTACGACATGTATATTTATATTAAAATGGTAACTGCTAATAATTAAAAAGAAAATGGCAACGATTGTGCTCTATGCATGTTTCTAATTATGATATGGAATGAACCCTTTGTTTCGACAATATTTTTTTGTCCTTATTTAATTTGGCATAACGAGTTAGGCATATTTTTGTTTGTCATAATAATACTTTGACATATTATGTAATTGTTTGTTGGCATACCATTTCTGATTTTAGTAGGCATAAATATCATTTAGGCTAATGCTTCTTGCCCTAATTTTGATTGGCATAAAATTATCAGTGTTATAACTTTAAGGCATAGGTATATAAATTGGGTACCGTAGTGTAACAATATGATAAGGTGTGGCGAGGTGACCCTTGGTCCACCCCTAAGCCACCAACGTGTTTATTTTATTTATAAAAAGTATTTTATTAAGTGCAAATAAAAATTTACAAAATTTCAAAATTTATGCTTTTGAATACTTTGCTCAACAATTATAATGCTTAAAAAAATTGTGCTTAAACAGTTATGCCAAATTAATATTGTACGTAACTATTACTGGATCACTGGGATAAGTAAAAGTATGCCATGTTAAATATGGCATATAATTTTATGCAAACAACCCTAATAAATAGGTAGAGTTATAGACATAGAGCAATCTTCTCATAATATCATATTATTATAATAAACGTGCACGTGTACACGTGTGTGCACGTTTTTACCTGGCATCATATTCATAACAAATCTGCGACAGTTCGTGCTGAGCTTACTCCGGGCCCGTGTTTTAATGACAGTACAAAGTACCAGCTGCCTCCACCAGCCCTCTTGTCATCACGAACGAGCAATACTTAGATTAATTTTAAGTCATATTACACCCACATCTGGTCCAGGTCATCCATTCATTATTAGGTAGACTAGGTAGGTGGTACATACGGATGTCCTACAGGTCGTACACCTATTAAGCAGTAGGTACCTGTATGAAGTAACAAATGTTATTCTAAATCAGAAACAGTAATTATTTAACTAAATACATAACTATGATAGACATTTGCAAAGCTGTTAAGTAAATTGCGACTTCGTAAGCCCTTTGAGAAAGTACCAGCGAAGTTCGCCGCGTCCGCGTCGCGTCACTCCTTTAATATTCCACACAATTGTCGACCTACTACACAAAACAGCTTATATTTAAAATAACTCATAATAAGTAATAGTAAAAGTAGATCATAAGTTCTGTACACACATATACTACGCATTTCCTGAGCAAGTTAGAAATCTTCACACATGATAGCATTTTGGCGAATATTTAGCATTTTTAGTTTGTTCATGGTTCGTCTAGCAAGCTAGCTGGACAAAAACGACCCTTAAATACCTAGTTGCTAACTACTAATACAAACTCATTAGACTCTTTCGGTTTATATCTTTGAGACATGATTTTCATGGTGTTACGGAGCAGTCTCTGAGAGACGCCAAGGTCATTATCTCAAAACATTTATCAAAATTGGCTGAAAAGTGGAGTAGCTGTGGAAGAAACCGAGAGCGGATCCTAGAGAAGAATTCGACGTGGCTGTGTGGCTTTCGTTGTGTCCATTTATTTATCCATGCCAAGTACATCTACAAAACTGGGACCTGGAAGACCCATTAAAGAGTTTGAAGATTCCAGTCTCAAAACGAAAAGACGACGTGTAGATGACCGCTTACAGTCCAGGAGTACTAGTGAATTAATTAACGCTACAGAGGTGTCAGCGCGATTATCAGGTCAGAGAAGTGTAGCACGTCAAATTAAAGTGGTATAACTGGTGGATAACTGGTGGCCCTTCAATAACCGAAACATCGAGTGAAACAAGTTCCCCCAGGTGTTTGACAAGCGATGAAGCTTTAGCGTACTATGTTGACAGTAAATCAAGTAGCCATAGCTATAAGCAGACCCAGACGTGAGGCATAAAAGCCGGACATAAGGTCTTTTCGTCAATGTACAGTGTTAGAACGCCTAAAGTAGCCTGCTATCCTCCAGATAAACAGATTAATAAACGTTCCTCGGAAGAAAATAGGTACGCTCCCTACTGAAGTCCTAGATTTAATAGTTTAACTTAAGCTGTAAGGTATAAAATGTTAATGTAGTTTCTAGTTTTATACTTCTGCCACCCATGATCATGACTATTCAATAGAGGATTCATCTGATAATAGTAATGATAATGAGTGATAGATTTCGTGTATTTTTTGTATCTGTTATTAGATTTTATAGTTATATTTATAGATAAATTATTTTATGAAAATGTATAAAAATATATACTTAGAACATATTTTCATTATTACAGTTTTTTTATTTTAAGGTACCTGCTCAAAAAAGTACAAAGAGCCTTACATCTATGCTTAATAACGTCATTTAAATATAAAAATCATAAGAAATAATTTTGTCCAGCTAGCTTGTTCTAGACGAACCATAGTGCGATTTTACGAGCTAAGCGAGTGGTAATTAACTATTTAAGTAATAGGACTAATAGGTTTGCACATCACGTCTTGGTACATGAAGAGGTACGTCGCGTGGAGTTCCAACGGTCTTTTTACAAGACTATCGTTCCCTTTCTATAGTTTTAATTATTATAATACACTAATAAAATTAGTTTCAATTTTTTAAATAACATTGCTGTCCTTTCTGTGTCGCGGGTAGGTACGTAAAGTCCCTTCGACTTTACGTACTTTACGCATACCTACTTGTATCAAAAGTTCAAAAGTTGCCTCACTTACTTCTTGTCGTAGACTTTCTTTAAGTTGTCGAAGGTAGTAGACTTACCAGCCGCGGCTCGTGCTCGGTGCAGCGCATAATGATTATGCAAAGTGTATAGTGGACAAGAAAAACCAGTGCACGGAGGTTAGTGAGTAATCGCAACGAGACACTTCCGCGCGAGCTGGCGGCCGCGCGGCGGCGGCGGCGGCGCGGTGACCGGTGAGGCCGGCGAGCGCGTCAGTGGCACTCGGCCAGCGCCGCCGGCCGCACGCGTACACGCACCACAGTTAGAGCCTGGCGCCCATGGGCTGAACTGAGCGAGCGTCGCGCGACACCGACCCGAGACTGAACGTGCTTCAGAGAAATCCCGCCTGGGAGACGAACACGCTCTTCTCGTCACCATCGCAATCGGTGTAAAAGTTAACCACGAATCTTTGCCTAAATCCGTCCACGCCGGTAGTCCGGCGTTTGTTGTCATTGTACCGTCCAGAAAGTGGGCAGTGTCCGCGGGTGGACTGTCGCCGCTCGTCGACCCTCGACCACATCACAGTGAGTATCGATCGCTCACCTGCCGGTCCCCCGGTGTCCTCAAATGTTGGTGTTGTGCGCCAGCGAGGCTTGTTTACGTCCCGGTCGCCGTGGCGCCGGCACCGCCGCCGCTCGTCCGCAGCGTCCGTAGTCTGTAGTGAGGTGCTGGTGGGCCCCGCTCCACACTGATGACTCAACGACACTCGGTCGACCTCACTGCAGACATGTTACACGTTTAGTCCTCACGTCAAAGTTTACGACCTCCGACAACATTCACTCAAGTCCAACTTTATTTTTTGCTCGTTCATATTCTAAACTTATCACAGCTTACTGTGGACAATTCCAATGATTCTGGTGTATCAGCAAGATTTTTGTATAATATGTAACGCTATTGTCAGAGCTAGATGCCAGTGCGTACTAGCAGTCTTGCATGTAGGTACATAATTATTAAGATAGCATTAAAAATCGAATGAAAAGCACAAACGACAGAGTTTGAGGCACTTTGGTGAACGCGATGCGCTTCATAGTTCACTGGCAAATTAACAATTCTCATTAGCTATACCCATATAACCATAGTCATAAGATGAAACAGTTTGTCTGAATACTTTAGTCAATATCATTAATTTCTGTATAAGTAATTAATGTGGAAGTACGTAAGAACGAATGAAACTGGAATTAATATTTGCTATAAATGCAAAAAGCTTGGTAGGTACATAAATATCAATACGAAGGCGATTTACTCGGTAAACAGGTAATTTGCTTCGCTGATAACGCGACACGCTGCTACTGGCGATAACCCGCACCTCACTAACCTTGTAGTTTTTGACAACACACATACCGTGATGCCATATTACGACCATTAACACATAATTAACTTTGTTTATAAAATGAAAAGCAAAAACAAAGGATCGCAATTGGTTTACGGCATGGCAACGACTCGACGCGGACGCTAGGTACGCCGCATGCACCACACACGCCACACTCATCACTCGAGCATCACACACATGGCACTCACCGCAGAACCACAACATAAGCGATCATTTTCCACTTTATGACTAGATACACTTTCGCAAGTACAGAGTACCTGCCGATGATAGTCTGCTTGAGAATTTTCAGATTACACTACAGATAACACACGATGGCCTCACGAAAGTTTAATAGCAGCTTAAAAATTGGAAGTCTAGATCACATACCGATAGCAATCAGCCTACGGTATTGTGAAAGATCACTGATGTGCGGTTATATCGTATTCATAACGTAAGTAGGGTGCCGCGATAAAACTTTAGTGGCGGTTGCAGGGCTTCAGTAGATCTAACTTTGCAGGCAACTTAGTCGACACAAAAGTTTCTCACTTCCTTTTAACTTTAAGGAGTTGTCGTTGCTCACCAGTCCTTGGGGATAAACTTCGTAACTTGCGCATGTGTTAGCGCCTCGCACTGATAATGGCGTACGACGAAATCATCCGAAAGCTCTTCAATCTTAAATCGTATGCAGAGGCGCGGAATTGCACTTCCATCTGTAGCTATAGTATTTACATGCAATAGAGATAATTATTGGGGGATGGAAATTAGGAGCAAGTTGGATTTGAGCATGGTTTTCTCTATAAACAATATTCAAATATATAAAATATTTTTGCTTTTTTCTTAATTTGATTACATGTCTATTAGGCCACTCCTACAACTAACAAGTAAAAGTTATCCGAAAGATAAATCGCATGCTGTCTCACTCATGTTAGGTTAAAGAAGAGGGATGGCGAGACTTTTATCTTATAGATAAATTCTATCTGGAGGTGGTAGTACAAGCCTTTAGTCTTGCTAACTAGAATATCTTGAGCTACAAAGATGACTTCTACATACATATATATGCGACCCTGCGTAGCTTTTAAGAGGCCGTAATTTCAACAGGCTCATGTACCGATTTGGGCTTTTGTTTGGGACGAGAAAAGGGAAGTTTATACGACAATGCAACTTCGCGTGAACTTTTCCTGAAGTTTGACCTCAATTTTGTCTGTTTTCCCTAAACCATGAGAATTATTTATTACACTTTACACTGAACTATCTTGTAGCTTTTTTTTATACGACTAAGGTGGCAAACAAGCTAAAGGCCCACCTGATGGTAAGTGGTCACCGTAGCCTATGGACGCCTGCAACAACAGAGGCATCACTTGCGCGCTGCCGACCCTTTAGGTTTGGAACAAGAGAAATAATAATAATAATAATTTTATTTATTTTTCTCTCACACAGAAATGGTTTACAAAAGATCAGTCCTTAATCTATGAGTAGTCGTAGTAGAAAAAGGAAGTGGGAAGGAGAAGGAGCGGGAAGGGGAAAGAGGGTGATTGGGCCTCCGCCACTCTCATTCACCGAACGAAACACAACAGTAGGAATACTGCTATTTCACGTCGATACTTTTGTTAACGTGAAAGTCAGTAAAATTATATTGTCTTCTGTTTACGCGAATGTTATTCATTGAAATTAAACTACTATATACGGATTTTATCGCGTTGTTTATTTATCACTGTATTACAAAATTCTGAAAATATTACACTACTACTACTATTGATTTTATTTTACTAATTTATATAGCCATGGTCACGGGGAGATCCCCGTGACCATGGCTGCTGAAAAGCAACCGAAACGTCGGGGAAAGTGTAAACCAAAAATAAATAGATTTAATAGTTTAAATAATTTTATTAGCTTATAAATTAGTAAAATAAAATCAATACTAGTAGTAGTGTAATATTTAAAGTATATATTCAAAGTACCCGAACACTACACTGGAACATTGAGAAAACTACCATCTTAGTCCCCCCGTGACCATGGCTGATAAAAAGCAACCGAAACGTCGGGGAAAGTATAAACCTAAATATTAAATAGTTTTAATAATTTTATTAGCTTAAAAATTAGTAAAATTCAATAGTGGTACTAGTGTAACAGTTTCAAAATTATGTAATACAGTGTTAAATAAACAACGCGATAAAATCCGTATATAGTAGTTTAATTTCAAAGTCAGTAAAATTGTTTAACGCAAACAACACAGTGTGTAACAGTAAGATGTGGTCAAACTTTAGAGACGTGAAGTTATAAGTGGTAAATAGAGTAGTGGGGTAAAACATTGATATTTTAGAGATTTAACATATTCCTCAGATACATATTCCCTTTATTAACTAATGCTTGTTTGACAAACATATGTATGTATATATGTATATACTTGAGAATAAACTAAGATTCAGCGATATGTATAATATACCTAGTTGAGATTGAGACCTTGAGATCTCTGTGCATACAAACGTTAGCTAGTCCGATGTTATTCGTACCCTGACCCTTGTATGACCTTAGTACAAGTATAATAATAACGGTGCTTGTATTTGTGAACCGCTCATTTATGTTCTTTTAATGTTAGTTTGTGGCATTACAGGCTATAAAAGAAGTAGAACGACCAAATAACTTGATGAAGCAAATGCATTTAAGGCAGCCATAAAGAAAAAAAATATATAAAACAAAATACGAAGGATCCTTTTATCTATTTATTTATTTGGCTCACAAAACTACGTTCTTAATTAGAGAGTACACAGTATAACGATATGTATCAGTATAGCGATTGTTTAAAATATCGGTTTAATTCTTGGGTATATCTCGCAATATCAACATGCCTAGAAAATTTGTACAGTTTTCTTATAATTTGAGGGAGCAGTTTTGAACGTAACCAACACGAACACTATTGAAGACGCATCAAATAGCCTCGTGTCTGCCCTTGTTTTGTGGTCTTACATTGAACAGTGTTAACAAATCTCCTTAGAGAGGACTACTGACAGCAATAAAGACATACTAGTGACACTTCGCACCTTCGTAGTAGTACGGCCACCGTATACTATCAGACCACCCGCACTTTTGTTTGCCATCTCAATGTTGTAAAAACCCTAGACAAGACTTTACATCCATCACTTAAATAGATTAACGCTAACCAAAATTAATGGCAAACTAAAAGTAACAAATAAATTAGCGTGGTGCGGGGGCCGCGGCCGGCAGAGTACCGTGTGTGAGACCCACAGACCTCACGTGAAGTGTGTCAGTGGTCACAGGTCCCACATCGCAGATGTGGGGGTCGCAGCGCACGTGGGTCGCTCGGGGCCCGCCACATAACGGCACACGTACTTCTTGCTCCACTCGGCACTCGTCATCGGTACACACCGCCATGTGATTAAGTATCAATTCAATGCACGTATTCGAAATTGACCCGCTTCCACACTTGTTGTATGATTTCATGTCTCTACTTATTCGACAAAATTGCTTAGTGAGCTGTTAACATGCTCATGTTACGGTGCTTTATAAAACCTGTAGCATTATTGTGCGTTGTTACAGTTCACATAGTGATTAACAGATACACTGTGTTTGTGAGATATTCATTATGTTATTCATATAAAAATAAAATACAACTTCCGCACTAGATATGTATGTTATAAGTTATATTATAACTGTATTGCATGGCGAGCTTTACATATGTATGTACGTTCGAACTTCAGAAACAAAATTGCCCCACGTGTTTGTCCCGTGCGGTGATCTGATCTGCCTTAGTAACGCCTGAGTGTATCGTGATTGTTCCACCGTCGCCGCGTCGCGTCAGCGTGCTCGCTGTGCTCGTGCCCTGTATCATTGTGTCGGGTACCGTTGCACGTGTTTTCGTATCTTTTTACGTTCGTGAACATGAACATATTTTGATATTCCTTAGTGAAAGTCTGGCTACGTTCATTGATAGCGTTCTACTCGAGACCACCTTAAGTGGTATTTTCCGTTTCTTATAAAACATAATCTGCGGAGCGTTGAGTGATGCAGGATGTCTTCGGTTAGACCCTTCTTCAATTTGTTTTCCTTGTATTAAGTTAAGAGTGACTGAGTGTGCGGATGTTGTGTGACCGTCGCGGCTCACGTGTCTGCACGTGCCATATGTTCGGACTGCGACTCTTCGCTTTCAATGAGAACCGGTCCACCTCGCCGCTCGACGTGTTACCCGCATGCATATTGACTCATCAGTTTCCACAATAGGACTGCCTATTGTAAGACGCGTCTAAAAGTAACAGCGATGTTTGACCTCAGCGAGGTCGCATCGAAGTCAGTTGTTATTGGGCTTTAGCGTGCTGATTCGCCATATCGAATATCAGAGGTGCTTATCGGTGTCTTTCCAATCAATCTAGAGACTTATTTCGTGTATCTAACTTTACTGGGTGTTCGTATCTACCTATAGTGTTATGGATATGCCCATGTATTAAGTATCTACTTAACACACATTACAAACTGCACGAAAGGCACAGCGAGCAAGCGGTGGCCTCAACGCCTGCTCAACACGTTGGAGGTTTTAATTCCACACGGGACCATTACTTGTGTGATCCACTAATATTTATTTTGAGTCTTAGAGTTTACTACGTATCCGATAATTGTATGTTTATGAAGTTCTCCACAACACTGGCTTGATACCTAGTGCTGAAGTGGTATATTTTAAGGAAAGCTGTAATAAAACAACAATCTACCTTTTCGATTCGTTAAATGATCGACAGTATCTCTATGCTACGTATATATTGTTGTGTTGCTGAACAGTAACTGATGTTGTGATAACATCAGCTGACTGCACCAAATATATAATATACTTAACTTCACCGTTCGATCTATTTTCGCCGCCAACTCGCTGGCCCGTGAAAACGAAGCAGTCAGCTAGTATAGTTTGGTGTTAGTGTGACGTAACAGCCCATCACTCGTATTAAACACTTCGTAGCTCATTCTCACGATGGCGTGTTCCGCAGCTCGTTACTAAACGGTTATATGCCCTCCTGTGCTAGAGATAGGTACCTACTATACATATACTCGTAGTTAAGGCGTTATTAATGAGTAGCAGTGCGGGTCCGGGCCGACGCTGACACCGCGACGACTCCGACACGACGATCGATTAACATTTCATAAACAGCTCTAGTAATCAAGACGATAGTTTAGTACAGCTTAATAACATAATACAATACACTGGATATATCAAACGAGCGAATATAACTTGTACATAGGTAAACATATGGTACAGTTCAGGTCTTATGTAATCTAAGGTCATCCTATGCGGCGGGCGCAGAGCCAAACAATGTAGTATAGTGAGTGGGATGGTCAGAATTATATAACAGAAAATGTAGTTTGTCTAATCAGGGAATCGAACAAGAACCTTATAGCCCGCAGTGGTTGTGTGCGGCAATAGCGTCGTAATGTTCGTATCAAGTTTACTTTAAATACACATTCTTAATGATACCATCGGCTTCACACAGCAAAGTCGAAGGTTGTATATTCTTGCTTGTTATATAGTTAGAATCCAAAAGATTGAGGCCGAAGTCATGCGTGAGCTGTATGACAATATAAGTACAATTTAGGTCAGCGTTTTAGATATAGCCAACGAAAGATATAGTTAAGGATAAAATTTCTAACTGCTTAGATAGTAGGATCAATATACATTACAATTATGTAAAGCCGGCGGCGCCGCGCGCCGTGGAGCGCAGGAAACTTCGCAATAGTAATAAAGCTAGTGCTGCCGCCTATGTTTATTATCGCGCTGGTAGGCAGGAGTTAGACTGGCGAATCTCGTGCTCTCGTCGCCGCCAATCCGCACTAGGCCAGCGTGGTGGACTATGGTCTAACCCTTCTCACACTGAGACGAAGCCCGTGCATTTCACCGTTCACGGCGCGCTAACTGCTCGGAATGACCATTCCTCTGTGTGCATTCGCTTAGGACCGTCGCGCGTCATCCGACCGCATCCACACTATGTAAGTAGGCTCGCCGCCAGACCACGTTATCTATACTCGCTGTAAGTCCCACCAACTATAAACAAAGTAAAGAGTGTCAAGGTCTGCTGCACGACAAACTAATTTTTTTAATTTTTTTATTATTTTCCATGCGGGCATTATAAAATACGACTAAGCTTACAAATATCCGCGATGTTGACGTCCTTCTGCTTACCTTTCTTCTATCATAGACAGCAGAGTTCTTTATAGTAACGCCGCACCAATGTGCCACTGTACTCTTCAGTCGATTTCAGTCGAAAATCCGATTTGTGTTTCGAGATGAGGGCAATATAGACATAAGTTCCTAATAGTTATGCTTTCATTAACGATCAACGGCGACTCGGTTGTGTTTCCTTAACGTTGCGTCAGCAATGCCAAGAAAACACAGTTTTGTCCATGAGCGGCGCTAACGCTTGTCATCAGGCGCGCCGCAGACTCGGAGGAACAAAAAGTAATCAGAATATAGGTTTATAATCTGAATGTTTATTGTTCCACATGTGGTATTTGACAATTTGTCAAATAAACACGTAGTTGAATAGTTATACTATTATTCATTTATAGATACACGTGTCAGGGAAACGCTGTATTATAGATACAGGTGTATTTAAAGATACAATATATAATAGTTATAGTTAATTTAGTTTTTCAGTACATGACGCTAAAAACGCCCAAAACCAAACAAAATTGTGGACAGTTCTAGCAGAAATTCTCGTGCCTGGATTAGGCGTCCATGCCCAAATGTCTACCCCAATTGACTAGTATGTCGGTCTCATAAATATTCTACTTGTTGTTAAATAGTATTCACATTAAATACAACATGAGAGCGTGGCTCGTGCTTCAGCGATGAGGTCGTCAAGTTTGAGCCGCGCCTGTGTGTGTGTGTGTGCGCGGTAAGGCCGAAACACACAAGATAAGGGTGGCACTGAAATAACTGGTGAGTCACCGGCGCGAGACCTGACTCGACACACCATCGCTAAACATACATGTAGTGCAGTATAGGTACGCAGATATATTAGTGCTGCGAGCTGCACTTAATTACTCATAGTGCAGGACCGCGGCCGCGGCGGTGCCTGACCACGCGAGCCTCCGACCCCTCGCCGGTTGCGTAACACATTACGAGTACTTACTCAAGATGCCGAACAATCTAACCATCTACCCTTATTACGTCATACACAGCTGACTGGTCGGTTTTTATTTTATTTTCAAAAGGTTGTTGCTGAAATAAACGTACGAAGGACACTCGTAAATACGACTGCCGGTTCATGGTCTTTACAAGGACGTGTTTGAGTGTAGTTAACAAACGCCACTCGCAGCTGGTACTTGGGTAGTGCAGGCACATCTCTGCCGGAGGCTTTGTATTGATAAATCTATACAAATAAATAAAATTTAAGTGTCTGTAATGTCAAAATAACAGCTTTTTACTAAATGCGTATGAATCAAATCAAATCAAAACTTTACCAAAAACATTATTTCACAACGGGACTTTTACTGTCAAATAGCTGATGTTATAAGGAGTAACTTAGGCTACTTTTACTTTAATGAACTTTAGGTTACCGCGAAAAAAAGTCACGTGGGCCTAGTTGCGGGTAACACCTAGTAATACATACATATGCAGATTGCGAGAGTGTAGCGTTGCTCCGGCGCGCGGCGTCGTCATCTTCTCTTCTCTTTGTCTGAGCTTATACGTAACAACAAGGTACGGTGAGGTAACGTAGGTTTGTACTGGTTATACTAACAATAATACTTTATTGCAATCTGTGTAAAGAATAATTGAATTTTGACTTTCGTATAACTGTGACCCTACATATCGCTAAAAGCTGGGTGACATCGACGAAATCGTATAAAGCGAACTTAACCTTAGTAATAAGTGGTGTTAATTACGATATTACATGTCGGACAATGAGTGGCTCGACCTCGCCGGTG
Source organism: Catocala nupta (assembly GCA_963675205.1). Classification (NCBI taxonomy): domain Eukaryota; kingdom Metazoa; phylum Arthropoda; class Insecta; order Lepidoptera; family Erebidae; genus Catocala; species Catocala nupta. Next base: position 752,935 of record OY776100.1, on the reverse strand, counting down.
AAATGTTAAAAGTGAACAAGAGCGGAAGGGACCGGAACAGACGCGGCGACCTCGCGCCCGCGTCCGCGCCGCCATGGCGCCGACACCGCGTCGACACCGCGCCGACACCGCGCCGCGGACCTGTTCCTATACCAAGCGATACAATACCAAACACAACCTTTGTATCTATTATACCTATTAACTACAGAAGTCTATGACCCGTACTATCACTTCAAAAAAATCGCTGGTTGGGGTCACGAACTACAAAGCGTGAAACCGTATTATTTTTATACAAAGAACCTAATGGTGTATGCTAATAATTGGCTTAGCTAAAAGCTTTTTGCGCGGTCGGGCCTTATGTGAGTATCTTGTAGGGAACGGGCGTGCAAGGTGCAAAGGTAGGGCAAAAATAATAATTTGTCTAATTTCTTGTAAAATTACTAGCTAATTCGAGAAAATAATTGGGTCACGTGATAGGCATTAGCAACTCGCATACGCGTGGCTACCTCTCGGCCGCGGCACCAGGACAACGGGAGCAGTGCGGGCAACATTGCATTGTTTTTGAAGACAGCCTATAATTGAATTCATTATTTAATAACCATTATTCATTTACTTGATGTTTATTTTAGTTTCGGCATAATATGTTAAATCGTTTGTCGCCATATTTACACATGATTATTATTATTTACACGTAAACATAGTTGAATGTTTCAATTTTGAACATATGAGTGGGCAAAATGAATAGCGTTATCTATTATAAAGCCATTTACTACCAAAAGGAAAGTGTCTTTTGAGTTTGAAGCTATGCCCAATAGGCTATCGTAGATTAGGACGAAAAAGCCCCTAACAAAGAAAAATATTCGAATAGAAAACGAACATTTTTATGTTCGTTTCCTACCTGCACTTTTGCTCTGCATGTAAAGACAACTGTGTTTCGGTTTTACTAGAAGACCAGGTCAAAGGCGGCACATGTCAAGAGCGCACCCACGAAGCCTCCTAATTAATTAACCTAATCTTGGTGATAGATCGTATTTTTGCGATGATTGTTCCGGTTGCGATTACTTCATAATATTTTTGCTCGCTGAAGAAATTTAATTTTGCTGCCCGTCCAAGATAGGCAAAACGGTAAAGGCAATAGCAGTATAGTGTTGGCTAGTCCATTTAAAACTTTAATAACTTAAAGCTTACAGGTATTTCAGGTTTTTCAAAAGTTCCTTACACATACTGATAAAAAAAAATGTATTTGCATGTGCAGCAATTGCTTTGGTTAAAATTTAAGTAATATTTATAACAGTTTTTTGCGAAGTTTGTCGAATGCAGAGAGGAAAATTATGAAAATGTGAGAAATCTCGGTATCATATCCATATCACGTAGACGATGTAGAGTCGCGCGCCGAACACAAAGCACAACATTTATTTTTAATACGCCTTCCTCATTAGGAAAATTGTTTGTGTAGCGTGACCAATCATCGAATTCAAACAACATACTTCCGATTTCAGAGAACACAGAGACTCTGGAATATAATTTGTGGATCTCGCAGATGTGTGTCGCGTGACACTCGCCCCGCAGATGTGTGTCGCGTGACACTCGCCCCGCAGGAGAGCAAAACGCCATCCGTGTATTTAAAAAATATCCATATCTACACAAAATATTATTAATAATCAATTCTAAAATAATAATAATTGAACATAACCGAAATGTTCACTTCATATAAATATCTACACAAAATATTATTAATAATCAATTCTAAAATAATAATAATTGAACATAACCGAAATGTTCACTTCAATTATGAAAAGTGTTACTCTAATTTAGATATCTGTTATGTAGAGGCAGTCGCACCACACGCACGTCATTAACGGATGGCCCATATGGTTGCAGTGTTGTTTGTTATACTTAATCGTACTCCACACACACTGTCCATACTCCACACTCCATACGGTCGGCACTCGGAAGTGAGCGGTGAGCACGTGTGTGGAGGAGTGTCGATCATCATCACATCTTTATTGATAGATATGATTAAAAATGATTCTACAGATACAAAAACCGTGACACACTAATAAAATCATTATTTCATTTCATATAATAACAGGTATACGTTTGTGTTTATTAAAGTAACATGTATTTCGTTGTCTTTGTAAAATGCCAAACAAAGTTAAGTTGTAACGTTTATTTTTATCTTTGTTTTAGTAACCTTCAGTTAATCGCCGCTAAATATCATATTTGTGTTTCTGTATTTTATGTACCTCCATCATATGATGCAGAGACCGATGTACACGTTCTCTGGACAGCACAGGTGCTGGTTTCAGTGGTCATTTCACGGCTAGCATAATACATACATGCACGTATATGTTACCTACACACATAATTAGTTCTAGATCTAGATGCTAGTAGAAAACACTGTTGTTACTGTGGGAGAGCCACGCTTCGGCACGAATGGGCTAGCTCGATCCGAGTGGTACCACGGCCTCATAGAAAACCGGTGTGAAATAGCGCGTGCGTTGTGTTTTGTCGAGTGAGTGAGGGTACCGGAGGCCCAACCCCCCTTCCCCTATGATGGCGCAGTTGAATTACCGAACGCTACCCCAGGAGGGTACCAACTGCGCTAGCATTGGAGAATCCCTCTCTGGGCGTCCACGCTCAGGGCACAACATACCTGAGCGTAAACGCCCAGGTCGCCTCTCGTATTCTGGAGGGAGCAAAACTGCGCTCAATAATGCCCGAGGCAAGAGTAGAAATACCATGGCACCCCTGCCACGCTGGCCGTGGACTTTTGCAACATCAGGAGTTTACATAGTTATCTTAATGCTGTTCACCACCACCTTGAGACAGCAAAGCCAGCCTTGCTCTTCTTGGCCAAGACGCAGATATCGTCTCCAGCAGACCCATCCTACTTCACCTACCCTGAGTACGGACGAGAACACTCCTTTCTGTCTAGGGCCTGAGTGTGCGTGTATGTCAGAGACGTTATCAGATCTCGTCGCCTCAACAATCTTGAAGGTAGGGACCTCTTCATTTTATCGCTCCGATGATCATCCCCGCTTCTATGCGTGCCTCTATAGGTCCCATAGCGGTGACACCGAAACTGACCGACTCATCGAGTACATCCAGATGGCTTCAGACTTTGTGCAGCAGCAGATCCTGTCCGTGGAGATCGTTTTACTTGGCGATTTTAACGCCCACCATGTCGACTGGCTCACTTCTAGTAAGACCGCTCATGCGGAGAGATCTGTTTACGACTTCGCCCTGGAATATCGCCTGACACAACTGGTTACCACGCCCACGCGAATTCCAGATGTGGAGAGCCAAAATCCTTCACTGTTGGACCTTCTGCTGACTTCTCATCCGGATGGCTACCATGTATCTGTTGACGCCCCACTTGGTTCCTCAGATCACTGCCTTGTCCGGAGTACAGTGCCTCTCACGTGCCCACCGCAATCGCGTGTCGCACGCGGCCACCGTGTGTGGCACTACAAGTCAGCAGATTGGGATGAGATGCGGTCCTTCTTTGCGTCCTACGCTTTGATCACCCGGCGAGAAGCATACTTGTCCCCAAGTATGCTTCTCGCCGGGTGATCCCAATGCACTTGCTGATTTTGTTGCTGATGTGGTGTTACAGGGTATGGAGCTTTTTATTCCGTCCTCTGTGGTCCCCATTGGTGGCAAATTTCGGCCTCGGGTTGGTCCATCTTCCAAAAATGCTTCTCACAGGAAGCGGGAAGCTTACCAAGCCTGGGCTGATGCGGTGACGTCATGTGATGTAAATACCAGCGCATTTAAAAAGGAGTATAACTTTGCCTCCAGGTCCTTCAAGAGAGACATTGCAAGGGCGAAGTCGGAGCACATCGTTAGAATTGGCGAGAGGCTTGAGCGTCTTCCTTTGTGCATTCTGGTATCTTACTGAAGCTTTCGAAGGAAATTTCTGCAAGCAATCCTTTCCACCGCTACACATGGGAAATGATTTGTTGGCCTACGACGCAAAAGAGAAAGCCGATCTTATGAGCAAACTCTTTGCGTCCAACTCGACTTTGGATGACGGAGGACAAAAACCGCCTACCATACCGCGGTGTGACGGTTGTATGTCAGATATCCGGTTCTACCAACGCTCAGTGCGCTTAGCACTTCTATCCCTTGATATCCATAAGTCGAGTGAGCCTGATCGAATGCCTCTTATTGTGTTAAAGATGTGTGCTCCAGAGTTGGCGCTGATCTTAACGCGACTATTTCGACTCTCTTACTCTTCTGGCGTAGTCCCAACATCATGGAAGACAGCATTGGTCCACCCGTTCCCAACAAAAGGCGACCGCTCAAATCCGTCCAACTACAGGCCGATAGCTATAACCTCCCTTTTGTCGAAGATAATGAAATCCATTATCAACTGTCAGCTTTTACGGTACCTAGAGGGTCATCAGCTGCTTAGTGACCAACACGGCTTCCGTATGGGTCGGTCGGCTGGTGATCTTCTAGTATACCTGACACATCGTTGGGCACAGGCGATCGAGACAAAGGGGGAAGCCTTGGCGGTAAGTTTGGATATAGCTAAGGCTTTCGATCGTGTCTGGCACTAAGCGCTTCTTTCGAAGCTCCCTTCCTATGGGCTTCCCGAGAGATTATGCGAATGGGTCACTAGCTTTTTAGCAGACAGAAGCATTAAGGTCGTAGTCGACGGTGAATGGTCTAACTCCATGCCTGTAAATGCTGGTATCCCACAAGGCTGTGTGCTATCACCTACTCTGTTCCTTCTCCATATCAATGACATGTTACAAATTAGCAGCATTCATTGTTATGCGGACGACAGCATGAGCGATGCTCAGTATACCGGCCGCGCTAACATCTCTCGGGAAAACGTCATTGAGAGCCGAAACAAACTTGTGTGTGGAATTAAGACCTCTTTGAAGGAAGTCTCGGATTGGGGCAGACTTAATTTGGTCCGATTCAACCCCACAAAGACAAGTCTACGCGTTCACCGCAAAAAAACTGTCGTTGGTCGTATCTCCTCGTTTTCAGCACATCCCCATAACTGCTTCAGCTAATATTGGAATACTCGGTGTCGACTTATCGAGCGAAGTCCAGTTCCGCGGCCATTTAGAGGGTAAGGCTAAATTAGCTTCGAAAAAGCTTGGCGTGCTCAACAGATCGAGACAGTATTTCACGCCGGCCCACCGCCTATTACTTTAAAAGGCGCAGGTTCGGCCTCACATGAAATACTGTTCTCATCTTTGGGCAGGGGCACCCCGGTACCAGCTTCTCCCTCTGGACAGCATTCAACGGAGAGCAACTCGAATCGTCGACTGCCAGGATGTTTTAAATCGGCTAGATCCCTTGGCGCTGCGTAGAGATGTGGCCTCAGTATACATCTACTATCGCTTTTACTATGGGGAGTGCTCCGAGGAACTTTTCGGACTGACCCCTGCCGCCTCTTTTCGCCTTCGTCCTACGCGACAGCATTTTCATCCCCATTATTTAGATGGCTGGTAGTTCACAACTGTGAGTTTTGCCAGAAATGTTCTGCCTCGCACGACAAAACTGTGGAATGAGCTGTCGCCTGCGGTATTTCCGGACCAATACGACCTTCAAACCTTTAAGATAAGAGCGTACTCCTTTTTAAATGACCGGCAACGCACTTGCAACTCCTCTGGTATTGCGGGTGTCCATGGGCGGGGGTAATCGCTTACCATCAGGCGATCTGTCTGCTCGTTTGCCTCGATACTATAAAAAAAAACCAATACATTTTCTTCGTGTAGTAGGTATAACATATATAGGAGAGAGCTTTATGAAGCATCGGCATCGCCGGACTGTTTACGTATGTATAATTAAGTACAAAATAAATATTTTAAAATGTTGAACCTTTTACTTTTGACATCCATTTACCTTACCATACTAGGGTAGGTACAGTAATCTCGCGATATAGGACTGATTTGACTATAAAATAAAAAGCGCTAACACAAGCTCCCCGTACTGTTCGGCGCACACACTGCACCCCCGCACCCCACACCCCTGATTTCCTCCCCCTCTCCCCCCGGTCCCCGCGCGCGTCCTGCCACCCCGGTGATGTCATCGCACTGGATGTAGGTCTCGCCTCTGACCTGTCTGCGTTACTTTAATATTCGTTTCTTGAAACGAGCAAGGACCACCGCCATAATTGGTTACGTCGAAGTTCATCGAACATACATATGTATGTATGATATGAGTTGCTATGAACAAACACGTGTGTCCGCGTAAGGAGGTTCCGCCCGACCTTGCCAAGTAATGTGCATCGACGCAAACATTGTAAGCTAATTTTATTGTATTGATAAAGGCTAGTATAGCTCACCATGTTTTGCCGCGCTCTTAGTTCGTAAGTATGCATGCTGGCATGCACACTTATGGGTCAGCGAAAGTGTCCTAATAAAAGTATGTTGGCGTTATGCAGAAAATTGCGATATCAATGAACAACGACGTTGCGACTTGAGGCGATAAAAACTGATGTATAGCTATTAATTTTCTCTATATGTGGTGTGGAGTTTGTCACAATAACTCACAGTCGTTTAAATGATCAATTAGCAGCAAACAATTACATATATGGCTTAATGTTTATTTGTCATTAAATACAGAGTACTTGTATCCTCAGCGGAGAAGTACAACAGCTCCATGCATAAAAGTTACCATACTAAAATAATATACATTAGGGAGGAAATAAATGTCAATATATGAGAAAATAAATATGCGTTAATGAGAGCGAATGGTACTAGTTAGAAAATTTATATGTTTGGCTACTTTGCTTATGAAAAATGGTGAAATAAGTAAAATATTGAGAGCCCTAAAGTAGAGCCTCATTCGCTCAATTACCTGCATACACTGCGTATGCAGCAAACGTCTCAAAAAGCTGGATTAGCCTTTGATAAAGGCTGTAGGTGACCTCTATGTGTGGCAGTGAAAGTTGAACGTCGCAAAAACAACAGACATGAAAATAAAATAAAGTGTATCGTTTAAGTATACATATAATGAGGAATAGTGTGATAAGATAACTAATAAGATGATAATATAGTGACAAGAATTGGAAAATGTGTTAAGATAGTTTGTGCATGTAAAAAGAATAGACATGTATGTATGTGAATAGGTTAGGCAAACATTTTCTGGCCATATCAGCAACATTCTGAAAAACGGCCCGCTAAAGAATACTCCAAAAGCATGCATGAAGAATATAGTAAAGAGAAATTAAGCACGAGACGTATGGGAAGTGGAAATCCGAAGTCACTACTTGTTTTCGGGGCAACAGGCTCAAGTCTATGTATGTATGATTAGACAAGAATCCTCAAGGCATTAGATTAGATGGATATGAATATAGAGTCTGCGGGGTAACCTGCAGCGTACGAGCGCAATGATATAACTGACGCTTAACGAGGACGATGTCTAAGAGCTGCCACTCTCGATGACTGATTTAGCTCACTTGGCTCCACGATATATTCGTACTAGCGCAATGATTTAACTGACGCTTAACGAGGACGATGTCTAAGAGCTGCCACTCTTGATGACTGATTTAGCTCACTTGGCTCCACGATATATTCGTACTAGCGCAATGATATAACTGACGCTTAACGAGGACGATGTCTAAGAGCTGCCACTCTTGTTGACTGATTTAGCTCACTTGGCTCCACGATATATTCGTACTAGCGCAATGATATAACTGACGCTTAACGAGGACGATGTCTAAGAGCTGCCACTCTTGGTGACTGATTTAGCTCACTTGGCTCCACGATATATTTGTACTAGCGCAATGATATAACTGACGCTTAACGAGGACGATGTCTAAGAGCTGCCACTCTTGTTGACTGATTTAGCTCACTTGGCTCCACGATATATTCGTACTAGCGCAATGATATAACTGACGCTTAACGAGGACGATGTCTAAGAGCTGCCACTCTTGTTGACTGATTTAGCTCACTTGGCTCCACGATATATTCGTACTAGCGCAATGATATAACTGACGCTTAACGAGGACGATGTCTAAGAGCTGCCACTCTTGATGACTGATTTAGCTCACTTGGCTCCATGATATATTCGTACTAGCGCAATGATATAACTGATGCTTAACGAGGACGATGTCTAAGAGCTGCCACTCTTGAAGACTGATTTAGCTCACTTGGCTCCACGATATATTCGTACTTGCGCAATGATATAACTGACGCTTAACGAGGACGATGTCTAAGAGCTGCCACTCTTGACGACTGATTTAGCTCACTTGGCTCCATGATATATTCGTACTAGCGCAATGATATAACTGACGCTTAACGAGGACGATGTCTAAGAGCTGCCATTCTTGATGACTGATTTAGCTCACTTGGCTCCACGATATATTCGTACTAGCGCAATGATATAACTGACGCTTAACGAGGACGATGTCTAAGAGCTGCCACTCTTGGTGACTAATTTAGCTCACTTGGCTCCACGATATATTCGTACTAGCGCAATGATATAACTGACGCTTAACGAGGACGATGTCTAAGAGCTGCCACTCTTGGTGACTGATTTAGCTCACTTGGCTCCATGATATATTCATACTAGCGCAATGATATAACTGATACTTAACGAGGACGATGTCTAAGAGCTGCCACTCTTGATGACTGATTTAGCTCACTTGGCTCCACGATATATTCGTACTAGCGCAATGATTTAACTGACGCTTAACGAGGACGATGTCTAAGAGCTGCCACTCTTGGTGACTGATTTAGCTCACTTGGCTCTATGATATATTCGTACTAGCGCAATGATTTAACTGACGCTTAACGAGGACGATGTCTAAGAGCTGCCACTCTTGGTGACTGATTTAGCTCACTTGGCTCTATGATATATTCGTACTAGCGCAATGATATAACTGATACTTAACGAGGACGATGTCTAAGAGCTGCCACTCTTGATGACTGATTTAGCTCACTTGGCTCCACGATATATTCGTACTAGCGCAATGATATAACTGACGCTTAACGAGGACGATGTCTAAGAGCTGCCACTCTTGATGACTGATTTAGCTCACTTGGCTCCATGATATATTCGTACTAGCGCAATGATATAACAGACGCTTAACGAGGACTATGTCTAAGAGCTGCCACTCTTGATGACTGATTTAGCTCACTTGGCTCCATGATATATTCGTACTAGCGCAATGATATAACTGACGCTTAACGAGGACGATGTCTAAGAGCTGCCACTCTTGATGACTGATTTAGCTCACTTGGCTCCGTGATATATTCGTAATAGCGCAATGATATAACTGACGCTTCACGAGGACGATGTCTAAGAGGTGCCACTCTTGATGACTGATTTAGCTCACTTGGCTCCATGATATATTCGTAATAGCGCAATGATATAACTGACGCTTAACGAGGACGATGTCTAAGAGCTGCCACTCTTGATGACTGATTTAGCTCACTTGGCTCCATGATATATTCGTAATAGCGCAATGATATAACTGACGCTTAACGAGGACGATGTCTAAGAGCTGCCACTCTTGATGACTGATTTAGCTCACTTGGCTCCATGATATATTCGTACTAGCGCAATGATATAACTGACGCTTCACGAGGACGATGTCTTAAGAGCTGCCACTCTTGATGACTGATTTAGCTCACTTGGCTCCACGATATATTCGTACTAGCGCAATGATATAACTGACGCTTAACGAGGACGATGTCTAAGAGCTGCCACTCTTGATGACTGATTTAGCTCACTTGGCTCCATGATATATTCGTACTAGCGCAATGATATAACTGACGCTTAACGAGGACGATGTCTAAGAGCTGCCACTCTTGATGACTGATTTAGCTCACTTGGCTCCATGATATATTCGTACTAGCGCAATGATATAACTGACGCTTAACGAGGACGATGTCTAAGAGCTGCCACTCTTGATGACTGATTTAGCTCACTTGGCTCCATGATATATTCGTACTAGCGCAATGATATAACTGACGCTTAACGAGGACGATGTCTGAGAGCAGCCACTCTTGATGACTGATTTAGCTCACTTGGCTCCGTGATATATTCGTAATAGCGCAATGATATAACTGACGCTTCACGAGGACGATGTCTAAGAGCTGCCACTCTTGATGACTGATGTAGCTCACTTGGCTCCATGATATATTCGTACTAGCGCAATGATATAACTGACGCTTAACGAGGACGATGTCTAAGAGCTGCCACTCTTGGTGACTAATTTAGCTCACTTGGCTCCATGATATATTCGTACTAGCGCAATGATATAACTGATACTTAACGAGGACGATGTCTAAGAGCTGCCACTCTTGATGACTGATTTAGCTCACTTGGCTCCACGATATATTCGTACTAGCGCAATGATTTAACTGACGCTTAACGAGGACGATGTCTAAGAGCTGCCACTCTTGGTGACTGATTTAGCTCACTTGGCTCTATGATATATTCGTACTAGCGCAATGATATAACTGATACTTAACGAGGACGATGTCTAAGAGCTGCCACTCTTGATGACTGATTTAGCTCACTTGGCTCCACGATATATTCGTACTAGCGCAATGATATAACTGACGCTTAACGAGGACGATGTCTAAGAGCTGCCACTCTTGATGACTGATTTAGCTCACTTGGCTCCATGATATATTCGTACTAGCGCAATGATATAACTGACGCTTAACGAGGACGATGTCTAAGAGCTGCCACTCTTGATGACTGATTTAGCTCACTTGGCTCCATGATATATTCGTACTAGCGCAATGATATAACTGACGCTTAACGAGGACGATGTCTAAGAGCTGCCACTCTTGATGACTGATTTAGCTCACTTGGCTCCGTGATATATTCGTAATAGCGCAATGATATAACTGACGCTTCACGAGGACGATGTCTAAGAGGTGCCACTCTTGATGACTGATTTAGCTCACTTGGCTCCATGATATATTCGTAATAGCGCAATGATATAACTGACGCTTAACGAGGACGATGTCTAAGAGCTGCCACTCTTGATGACTGATTTAGCTCACTTGGCTCCATGATATATTCGTAATAGCGCAATGATATAACTGACGCTTAACGAGGACGATGTCTAAGAGCTGCCACTCTTGATGACTGATTTAGCTCACTTGGCTCCATGATATATTCGTACTAGCGCAATGATATAACTGACGCTTCACGAGGACGATGTCTAAGAGCTGCCACTCTTGATGACTGATTTAGCTCACTTGGCTCCACGATATATTCGTACTAGCGCAATGATATAACTGACGCTTAACGAGGACGATGTCTAAGAGCTGCCATTCTTGATGACTGATTTAGCTCACTTGGCTCCATGATATATTCGTACTAGCGCAATGATATAACTGACGCTTAACGAGGACGATGTCTAAGAGCTGCCACTCTTGATGACTGATTTAGCTCACTTGGCTCCATGATATATTCGTACTAGCGCAATGATATAACTGACGCTTAACGAGGACGATGTCTAAGAGCTGCCACTCTTGATGACTGATTTAGCTCACTTGGCTCCGTGATATATTCGTAATAGCGCAATGATATAACTGACGCTTCACGAGGACGATGTCTAAGAGGTGCCACTCTTGATGACTGATTTAGCTCACTTGGCTCCATGATATATTCGTAATAGCGCAATGATATAACTGACGCTTAACGAGGACGATGTCTAAGAGCTGCCACTCTTGATGACTGATTTAGCTCACTTGGCTCCATGATATATTCGTAATAGCGCAATGATATAACTGACGCTTAACGAGGACGATGTCTAAGAGCTGCCACTCTTGATGACTGATTTAGCTCACTTGGCTCCATGATATATTCGTACTAGCGCAATGATATAACTGACGCTTCACGAGGACGATGTCTAAGAGCTGCCACTCTTGATGACTGATGTAGCTCACTTGGCTCCATGATATATTCGTACTAGCGCAATGATATAACTGACGCTTAACGAGGACGATGTCTTAGAGCTGCCACTCTTGGTGACTAATTTAGCTTACTTGGCTCCATGATATATTCGTACTAGCGCAATGATATAACTGACGCTTAACGAGGACGATGTCTAAGAGCTGCCACTCTTGATGACTGATGTAGCTCACTTGGCTCCATGATATATTCGTACTAGCGCAATGATATAACTGACGCTTAACGAGGACGATGTCTAAGAGCTGCCACTCTTGATGAATGTCTTAAATTACTTGGCTCCATGATATATTCGTTCATCGCTCTGGTAGAGTAGTATTCTGTTCACCACAGGTTACCAAAGGCATTTTAATTTAAGTAACTTATTATTTAGTTAAGTACGAGTATGTAATTAAAGAATTATTTATATATTGTTTAGAATTTCCGTTGGAATGCCAAGATCTCAGCGATATGGAAATGCGTGGCAGCAAACGTGACCGTAACGTGGCCGGGCCAACGAAAATAACTAATACGATACATACATAAGTATTACGAAATAAAATAAAACGATAAACATATTGAGTGAGAGAGTTAGGTTTTCTTCTTATTCAATAAATAAAAAGTCTACAAAACACATTATAGGCTGCTTATTTTATTAAATTCACATAAAAACTATATCTATTCACATAAAAACTATATATACTATCTTCTTTTTTTCGTGTAGTTAGTGGCCAACCTGTTGTCAAGAGTTGTTCAAGCCGCCCGTAGGCCTCTGACATGCTCTGACATGGCTTAATGACTGCTGTCAATTTGACAACAACGGGACCGACTTTTTACGTGCCCTCCGAAGCACGGAGACGCTAAGATGAAATACCATTAAGCGGTCACCTGATAGACTGACCGCACCCAACGTCACTTAACCTCTCCTAATCTCCTAATCGTTTACCGATCAGTGAGTGCAACTGGCTATGAGCATTTACTATTTAATTATTGGACACAAAAGACTTGTTTATGAAGTCTGTTTTTACATTATATAATTATATACTATATTTGTTGTGTAAATAAAATTGTATCTAGTCTGCAAAAAATGCTTTGAAGCAAAGACATTGCAAATATACTAGTCTCCCAACTAAGTCTTAGAACCGAACCTGTCATAACATGTTTGTCTGATCATTTGATGGCAACATTAAATTAAGTATTAAATGTTTTATTTGCTTTATTGTTAAGCAAACACTACAGAATGAGAAAGATAATGTATAGGATTATGAGAAGAACCCAAAAAGGAATATTCTGCAAGCGCAGCAGAAAATGATGGCAAGATCATGAAGATCACTAGAGATCCATCGATACTATGTGACACCCAACCATAGTGCTGCTACAGTCGCAAACACTGATTAGACTCAACACGTTCACAGGGTAGGTAGAGAATAGAAGCGTGTTCGCTTTTAGGATAATTATTTATTTACGTGTTTGAGAGATCAAAGTTGAGCTCGAATGTTGTTCGTAACTTTATTTTTGTGGTCGAACTGCATATATTATATAAGCTATCAGCAGTTTTAATAATAATATAATGAAATAATCGCTTCTTAATAGCTCACCACAGATTGACGTCATAATTACTTTATAATTGCTATAATACAAATCACGATTAGGTTAACTAACGATCGTCGGCAGATAGAGCTCAGGCTTGTAATTAGTTGATGACGTTCACGATGACTGCGGAGTGCGGCGCTGCTGCGGTTTACCGCCATTTGTCTCAACATGCAACTGGATGGCGCAGGGACTAGCGATCCGCAGACGCCATACCCACCTAAGTACGAGTATGTATTTACGAAATACAATGTAACATGATAATAGCTAGGCGGCCTGCTGCCGCAGCCTCCGATCTACTGAAATTGTCTTGATAAACGATGCGTCTCACAATCAGCATACAATTAAGTAGCTTGTTGTACTAGAAGCTGCTAATTTAAGCTCTATAATAGTAATAATAACATTATGTATTAGAGTATCTCAGTACCTACCCACTGCGTCTTAACGATTGTACAGTTTACGAACAATTCGTATTATTGTTTATGTCCATTCATATAAGATGTGCTTTCGATATACTTAAATCATTCATATCGCGAGCACATGTCATAACGAATGACACAACCGCTCTCTCTGTGAATCTCATTCACTGTCGTTGTTTACAAACAGGTGATTATATCGTCGCCGAGTCGTGCTCAATTATTATTATCACACATTGTTTTAGCGCACAGTTCACGAGAGTAGGTAAGGGCTTGTCTTACCACCTCCAAATAGCATTTATCTATAAGAAAAAAAGTCTCGCTCTCTCTTTTCTTTAACCTAACACGAGTGAGACAGCATGCTGTCTATCTATCATGCGATCTTTCTTTCGGATAACTTTCATTTTTTTTGGCTCATCAAAATGACCACACTCCGCCTGATGGTAAGCAGTCATGTGGTCTAAGAGTAGTGGCCTCCACTTTTACTTGTTAGCTGTGGGACTTGCCAGAAGTGTTATACGCAAGAAGTGAGATGTTGGTTATATCAGATAACTGTCTGTTGTTATATGTGGTATGTGTGTTTGTTGCAGAGGGCACAGGCTGCGCAGGAGGCGGCGCGTCCCCGGCGCTGCGAGACGCGCTCAACACCATCCGCGAGGCGTGGGCCGAGCCGCGCTCGTTGCGAGCCAGGTGGTACGTACCACACACATCACCACTCAACATAATCACACAATACAAGAAAAGTGCTATGGAATACATCATTGCATCGTGTAAAATGTATGCTGCGTATCTTTCAACATTCATAGTCCCCGCAGCGATGGAATTAATTCTAAACTAATTTAATCCTCTTTGCGGTGTACCTACAAAAATATTTAACATTATAATAGAGTTTATAATAGGCCCAGTAATCAGAACTTTGGACTATTGGTAAATTACAACGTGAGATAGTTATCTTGTTGTGAAACCAGCGACAATATTTTATTTTGTTCGTCAGTAGCGCGCGATGACATGGACGCTATACCCTCACACGAAACATGTTATTAGTGCTATATCAGTACACTACTCGTACCCGCTCTGTCACTTAGAAGTATGTACCTATATACACCACACACGAGATAGCGCCGCCACATGTCGGCGGGCGGCGCGGGCGCAGCTAGGGGCCAGACCGATATAGCTCGGCGCGCCCTGCGAGCTTACCTCTCTGTTATGTCCAATTTAGATCTAAGTTATGCGCTCGGATCAATGTTCGTTCGGTAAGTCGCGTCGCCGCGTTGCGTGTTTGTCTTCCAAAGTCGACTGAACCTAAAAATACTATAAGCATAGGCAGCACACGTACACCTAATGTCGATGTACGTTTGTGATGTGCGCGCTCGTGTTGTTGTTTGTGCGTCGCTGGAGCATGCGGGTGAAGCTGTGGTTCATCTCCCGCCCAGTGAGCGGTGTAAGATGTTACCGCGGACGACGGCGGCCGAACGATGTTGTTGTTGGCGCCCGACGACGCCACCCTCATAACACTCATAACAATATCAGTGGCACGGCACGAACCAATACTCATTTAACACGAACATAAATTTCCTTACGTCTCTAGTAGGTATAATTGGACCGACCTTGCAACTACAATGTTCAAAATTGAAATCGGTATATTATTATTAATATCCTCTGCTTCAGACATGCTCGTATCAATAGACTTGTAGTATACAACTTGCGCAAACTATACATTTAATTATAATATATCTAAGTGACATGCTAGGAGTGTTAGATAGAGTTACCTTAAAGGCTGATTCTTTCACTGAAGTCGTAGAATGTCACTCATAAATGTCAAGAGCTTCGGTCACACCGCGTGCGCCAGGTACCCGAGGGTAAAGAGCCTTCATGAAGGCAACGTTAGCAGTGAACTCAAGGACGCCGTTTTCCCAACCGTTACAGCTGTTAAGTCTAAATTAGGTGCATTTTATCAGTACCTAAACTGCAAAATGTTGCAACCATTGCGTCATGTCCTAAAAATAAAAGACTAAATTGTGGTTGAACGGCACGTTCAGTTCACCAGCAGTATCCTTTGACGAGCGTGATGTAGCATCATGCACACACATATTGGATTCGGAGAGTATATTTTGCCCTCTCCATGACATCATCACTAGCTACTATTACTTAATCAGAGAGACATTAATTACCTTAAGTAATTAAAAAAGTGACCACAGCGCGTTATAGTGTTCATTAACTGATTAAATCATCGGAGCGCTATTTCATAAGACAACATTAAATTACCTACTAACTGAGTATTGTTTTATGTTTCCATTGTGAGCATGAACTGAATGTTCAAACAATACGCCTTTAATTTCTGTTTATAAGAATAGCTTCCTCATGATCCATTATATGTTTGAACAGCCGCTTTTCTTCACAACTGCATACCAAAGTTCGTGACGAACCGTCGCCGTCGCGTCGTGTAAGTACGGCACACTTGGCGCATCTCACCCGCACATGGATACGTTAATACGGACATAGATTGCGCGCATTTCTGATATTGTTAATTTATTATATACATATATTTTATGTACACTAAATAGGTACAATATATGTATCAACTTTCCACACCTATTACTTCATGCGGTACCTAACTATTAATTGTTTTCGTATATACATATTTCAGCAACATTTTTAGGTTGCGTAATTACAGGGTGCCAATTGACCGTCTTGCCTTTAATAGACTCTACCATTTGAACGGTGACAGGTAGTCAGCCGAAATCCACAGCATATGTGTTATATTACAGCGAGCATACTAATTAATTATAAAAAACTTATTTAGCATTTTTTGAGGTACAATAGGTAGTATTGAATTTGCTCTACATATTTACATTATATTAAAAACGGTAATACGTTCCACAAGCTTCAAAGTTGGAGTCATTATTGAGTAAACTATTAAGTACTAAGATACAACAACAGAAGCTGGCTAAGAGTCATGCGACCTAGCGCACAGATGATCGAAATTGTTAAAAAAATTAATACAACACATCGCGCAAGTAATTAAAATCGGCTAAGTATAGGTGATATAAGTGATTAGCAGTGAGAGCCTAGGACTGCCGCGCTGGGGTTTCGAATTCAATCCTAAGAGCACGCACCTCTGACTTTCCGAAGTTATATACGTATAAAAATTATGACTCACTTTAACGTCGAAAGAAAACTTCACGAGGAAACCTGCATGCAGGCCAGCGTGGTGGACTACCTGACCTAGCCTTACGAAGAGGCCCGTGCCCAGCAATGGGATAGATTATATATAAGTCTGATGATATTATTCATATAGCGTATACACGTTAATCAGGCACTCGCCGGCGCTGCGCCCTACCCTCTCTGTACTCTCTGTGATATGCACTTGTTCGGTTTTATTTCTCTAATTTGACTATAACTGGAAAAATTATGTCAAATATGTGTAAGAGTTATGTTTGTTTTTAAATCCAATGTTCATATCCAAAGTGTAATGGTTAACAGGTACAGTAGCGTATGATCTCTTGGGACAAAGGAAGTCAATATGGGATGGAATTAAAGCAGTGAGAGGGGTAATATGGCCTCGGCTTTATTTTTTACTTACCGCTCGAAACGCAGTAATTGTAGTACTACCTCACGCTTGGTTGTCTGGGCCTATAGGGAGCTGGTACCTCGGACGATCGAACGTATTCGCTCTCTTAACAAATAAGTTGTTACGACGTTACGTAGCCGTCGTCGCGGGGTTCTTTCACTTAAATGTAGCTCTAAAATAGTTTCAATAACATCAATATGTATATAATATATCCAGTAACATAACTTTAACGTTCATATGTGTTACTTTATGACCCGAATGAATACTTAAGGGACATTGAGCTAATAAGTCTCATTCTCGATTATAACATTAATTTGTTCTGACACTTTGTTTTTCTTGTGTTCAAACATCGTATACTAAAGGTAAAATTAAGTTGTACAATCAATTGTTCCTAATTTGTAGGTCTAGACTCTAAGAGTCTGGGTCGTAGGTGCATTCTACATACATGATGACACTCACACGTAACAGTAGATGGATGCAACTATATAACTTGGAGAGTATTACATTCTGTCAATACTACCGGTCAAATAATATCTGGACAGTAGGAGTAGGTAAGTTCTGTAGAACTGTAGCAGCGATCGCGGCCCTTTAGCACAATACACTGAGCGCTAATCTTCTACCCGAGTCAACAAAGTACAGACATTTTAGTATATGTATCTACTTATAGAATATACAAAGACCTCTATGGCTGTCAATGCGTTATTAAGGCTAGGTATTCCTACAATTGCATAACTATAGAGATGTACCTGCATACATAGTTCAGTAATGATGATAATTTTGCTAAATTAACACTATTTTATTTTGACCCCTGAAGGCAAATACGGAGGTATTTTTATTTATACTAGACACCTAAATTTGTGATTTGCACGCAGTTATGGCAAAAGACGGCGATTTTAATGAATTTTAGCTTCGAACTCTTTCAATCTTAAGTCAGATGACAAGAGAAAAATTGTATTAATGCCTTATTATATTAAGATGGAGTATGATAATAATATGATCGTTCGCAAACAATTATGGCGCGCTTGTCACACCCATATAACGATTCCATAATCCTTTAGCTCTTCCATGGACCTACCCTGTGTAATACAATGAAGACGACATCTGCATAATGTAGAATGTAGTGACATAATTATGTACTGTAGTAGTATGTGTCAGTGGGCGCGGCACGGGGCGGCTTGTTGCACTTCTACAATGTTCCATGCGCTCGTGTGCCATGTTCAGTCTTATTTGTGTGCTGCGCGTGTCCGACCACTCGGGGCCGCAATGCTCGATGTACCGAGCACCGAGTGGTGCTTGTGTCCGTGAGAGACCGAGAGTGGTCTGCATTACTGCACATGCAGCCGCGCGGCCCATTGACGACTGCCGCGCACTCACATAATTTATATGTCAAGTATTCGCAAGATGCGATGCATTACCGCTCTCCTATAACGAGATGTAACGCTGCGCCCGTTGTGAGCGGCGATGTACCTCGCTCCAGAGCGGCGTGCTTCCATGATTTCGCCTGAAATAATTGTGGAATATGTTGTTGTTTGCGTGGCGCTGTAGCTCACCCACTCTCCGAATCTCCGAGGCACGCAGTCCGCCGCGGACGCGCCACGCGCTCACACGTGCGCCACTACACTCATCTCGAACATGCCGACCATTGGTTTCTAGTACGAAACGAAATTTTATATCAACTCGTTGTAGCTGCATAGTAATCGATAACAACAGTGCGTTAAAGAAACGATGTGCTAGTTCAGCGAGCACCTAGTACCGTTGTCACACACCGCGCCGCCGCCGCGCCGGTAAGAACTTGACGTTTATGCAATTTTAGACAAAAGCTCCGTTTGCTCTATACACAATAGGTACAGCGTCAAGGCCCTATGCTTCTGAAAACCACGAATTGCAGATGCACCTTCGTCGACACTGCGGCTCCAGCGTCTGCATTCACTTGGAAATTGATGCACTTCCATCCAGTCGCAACAAACGCGCCACAAATATGCACATACATAAAACATAATATGTAAACCGCGCTCGTACCAAAACAATAGTGATGATGTTCGTTTGTCGTAAACAGCCACTTTGTGGGGCACATTCCTATTAATGAGTGCAGAACCGGTACTGCGATCCCAGAAATACTGGTAGTGTTAGTGAGCGCGCAGTTGTAACCTGTGTAAACATAATACTGAATACAGGTTTTCAGACATGTTGACAATGTGCAACAATAAATAACTTTATAATTTATATACTTATGTATCAAAGTCAAAGTCAGAACACACACACTGTGGAGGAAGTAGTTTTAAAAAGCGAAGGCTCTGTTTAAGCCACTTCCAAACCGTCGACAACAAAATGTAGCGGGATGTGATATGTAGATTTAGTAGATGCTGCCGACTTTTGCGGTTAATTATGACAAATCCATGCAAGCCAAGTGCCACAAAGGCTAAATGTTACTTAATGCCGTCCCTGCACGTTATAACACACATAGGACAGCCATGTCGTTGATGTCACGGCACCTAACTATACAGAACTTGGCTGCGAATACCACATATCATGTTCACATATTATGTCATTGTTTAATAGTTTAAATAATTTTGTAAATATACTCACTTATTATATTACCACATTTATCAAACAAATATCGCTTACCTATTATATAAAATTTTGCCTTACGGTATAGTTGCACACACAGAGCTGGCTATTATAGTCCACTAATGTTTACTTTGCTAAACTTCACAAATATTGCTGCAGAAGAAGGGTCTAATGGTTTGGTTGTATTGTGGCCAATCCCTATCTTATATATACTTACTTTTTATTTGTTGACACGATCGCAAGCTGAGAGATTTAGTTTTGAACTATAATAAAGCGCTCGTGGGGTTAGTTTGTATGCAGTGACGTCCGTACAAAGTATCTACCAGTATCTGGCTCAGTTCAATAACTACTTGATTGGTAAACTCATTATGTAATCTAAGACATATTTTACGTTTTAACAAATGAGTACATGTTGGAAATATTTTGTGTGTATGTGACACGGTGACACCCACGCCTCTAGTTGTAACAAACATTTTATAAATGATTGACACATACCGAGTGTGAGATTCAGGTCAATACCATCACCGTTCGGTAAACCACTGCCAGGGCTCGCGTTTCTAGTGGCGCTATCATTGGCGTTTGTGAAGTCTACCAATCCTGCCTCGGTCAGACTTGTCAGGTAATGTCACCGGATAGCATTTGTCAATTCTGTGACAAATGCAGCGGTTGGACTGCTCATAAGCAGGTTTAATACTAAACGATTACGACATCATTTTTTATTTACCATGCATTTCTGTTTCTAGTCATAAAACACGACCTTATTGAATCTATGTTACTAAACTATACATAATATTTGACATTTGCAAATTTGAATCTATTGTTTTCAACAAAAGTTACAAAATCTATTGTGCTCTAATTAATAAATTAAAAATAGAGATTATGAGATAAAAAATGTCGTTCTGTTGCAGGTGCACTACTTAGCGAGAGTTACAGTTTAATCTGCTATTTTCCAAAATAAGTCCACTACATAAAGTACCTTACACACGCGCACACTAGGTACTAGCACTCAGCACTCCGTGTGTACCGATATAAATAATATAATTGCTAGATACACACTACTTTAACAATTATACAAATATTCTATTTTCACTTTATAATATAAGATAGTTTCACCTTAGCCGTACCTAATAATCAGTAAAAAAGGGCATATTTTCAAGACAAACTTAATCCCTGTTACGCAATTTGCCTGCACTGATATTTCGTTATAGATAGACAATTGAAAACAAGCAAATAACAAAATAATGCCAATCATTAGGTACGTTGCCGTTTGATATAAATTGTTCAAGACCAATTTAGTTGCAGCCTCTTCTGCGTATGAAATGTTATCAACAAGCCTAACTAATCAATTAGACTTGTATATTGTACTAAAATCATCCCTTGAATTGATAGGTGATATATCTGAGACGTGTGTAGGTGTAGTATCTGCTGTTATAAGTATGTGTCACTGGTCACACTTGCCGCCTGCATCTTCTCTTCAGTGGTCATGCCCTACTAAAGACGTGTTTTTCTCTCATGTTTATTAATTGGTTCCTTTTCATTAAACATGTATTCTTGTTCATGTTTTCCCCGCGAGTGCACACAACGTCAACAGTACGTGTGCGCTCGTGCGCCGCAAGTTTTCTGCATTCTATATGTATTGACTTATTTTAGTAGAACTAATATCGAAATCACAGATAAACATTGGCTAGTGGCGAGAATTTATCCGATGATACGAACCTAAAACATCACTATCATCGCCGTGGCTTCTTTGCATGTCACATCCAGTAAGTGATACAACTTATATGGTACTAGGTGACCCGTGCAACTTCGTCTGCTTCACATAAGACAATTTTCCCCGTTTTTGCAACATTTTCCATTGCTGCTGCGCTCCGATTGGTCGTAGCGTGATGTTAAATAGCCTATAGTCTTCCTCGATAAATGGGTTATCCAACACTAAAATAATTTTCAATTCTAACAAACAAACACTTTAACTTTATAATATTAGTATAGATTGAGAGTAATCCCTCTTCTTACATGTTATCGTGTGATAAAGCTCCGCCACTATAAACGAGCCGTTAATGTTAATCTGATTTCCACTCCAATACCTCGGGACACCAACGTACTGTAATGCGATGCCAGTATTTAACAACATACATATTTGTTGATTATAAAGAATACACTACTGTTAGAGTACTCAGCCGGTGCCGGTGGCGCGGTGTTGTGTGGCGCCCTCTGTGGAGGAGTGTGCATGTGTAGAGCAGCGTCTTGTGTTTCGCTAATTACCTATGTATGTATATTATGTACTCGTATTTGTGTAAGTTCAAGTCGCTTACCTCGGTCCCTGAGCACAACTAAACCGGTCAAGTCACTCACGTTAATTGTGTTCTAGCTAAGAAACGCTTTGTCCTGTCTTTGTTGTTTTGTATATAATGGTGTTTTAGCTACATCATTATATATAAAACACAGCACACGACACGCGTACTCACATCGACTACGTCCTTTGCCAAAAGAGATGTTAGGTGTGCAACTTGTGCACACAATTATATGTATATTAATATTATACAAATTATTTTAAATAAACAATGTCATAATTATATTAAGCTATTAATTAATATACAATATGTATATTAACAGCACTTTAACTGGATAAGTTATGCGTGGGGTACATCACGTGTGGCCCTAAAACGAAGCCTTCCGGCACACCTTATTTAGAATACTGTCACACTCATTCCATTTAAATTGTTTCACCTGTTATTTCTATATTACTCTATATATCTAATAAAACTGAATGTTATCGACGTAAATGTGGATTTCGATAAATACTACAGTATGGCAAGCACAACAACAGCAGCGATACCCTAGTGGGTAGGTACCCATTGTGCATTGGACCGCCACGCAGAGGTCTCGGGTTCGATCCCAAACCTCTGAATATACGAAGTTATGTGCGTATTAAATATTTAATTATTGCTCGTTCTAACGGGAAAGAAAAACATCGTGAGGAAACCTGCATGTCTGAGAGTTCTTCATAATGTTCTCAAAGATATGTGAAGTCTACCAACCCGCACTGGGCCAGCGTGGTGGACTATAACCTAACCCTTCTCACACTGAGAAGAGGCCCGTGCCCAGCAGTGGGACAATTTAATACAGGGCTGATATTATATTATTATTATGTGTTTCCCTTTCACGGGTATTTTTATAATGCGTTAGGGAAAGCTCGGCCCTATGGGAGGCTTACACGGGGACATGGGTCCAACGTGAAGAGGCCCTTCGACAGTTTTAATCAAAGCTGGGATAAAGCACCGACAGCGGCACTAGCCGCAGCAGACGTAGATATAGATTGCTACGTATGTATTCTAATATATGAGCTACAGGTATGGGTGTACGGTATATGGCTACTATTATATATAGCTATGATTGAAAAACGGCGTCTGCCCTGAATGCTCTAATAGCATCAATGCAATGGGAAGATAAATAATAATAATATTATATAATATTATTATTATGTTATGTTAGTATTGCAGTGATGGCGAACATGAATCAGTGAAGTTTCAGTGACACGACATTATCTGTTGGGCGTCGCTCGTGCGTTTATCTAAATCCCCGCATTAGCAGGTGACGGACTTGTACTCTGCAGACTCGACCAATTACACTTATCAGTATGTTATCAAATATGGTGAAGGTTCTGATAGGTAACTGCAATGTTTTAACTATGATAGGCAGGTAACTGAATTGTTTTAAATACCTATCAGCGAGTCAGCATGTGCAGTGTTAAGGTTGTGCAGTTTTATGTGATGCGCCCGCGTCGCCCCCCGCGCCTATATTTCAGGCCGGGTAGTGTCTTGTCTATTAATGTACTGTGGTAGTGTTTACTTGCGATCTGTGGTCATAGATAGGTGACATGTTAGTTATCCTTGTAGCGCTCATTGTATGATCTTAGCCATAATAACTATTTTTAATTATAAATATATTTTGAAATTAAACACATTATATGGATTTTGTCGCTTTGTTTATTTTACTTTAAAACACTTTTATTACTTTACAGAACCGAATCGTCGGGGAAAAGTGTAAACTTAAATATAAATAGTTTTAATTAAATTAAATAGCATAGTAAAGTTCAATAATAGTAGTGTTAGAGTTTTCAAAATTATGTAATAATAATGATTTAAAGTAAAATAAACAACGCGAAAAAATCCGTATAAGGTGTTTAATTTTAATGTATAACGTTCGCGTAAACATAAGACAACATTAGGTATATAAATATATTTTTATACACACGTACCAACCTAGCAGTGAATACGGACACAGAGAACACCAAGATCTCACACAGTTGTATTCCAGCCTGGACTCGAACCCACTAGCTACACTCAGCACGGTGGCCACGCGACAAACACAACAATCAAACAGTCAAATAATATGCCAGCTACCTAAAAGACAAGGCAATAAATTACTTGTGTTCTGAAATGAACTGAATTACGACGACGCTATGATAACCGAATGACTCAAGTGCCATTTAAATAACAATCTTTGAAATGAGCTGGAATGTAGACACCTACGTTAAGTTCAGCGCAGTAGTCCGTATGAACACAACACAACACGTCTGTGATGTTAGGTACTAAGGTTTTTTGTAAGTCGTCTACAATTGTAACGATACTAACAAGTACATTATCTTTTTTCAAATGTACTAATGATATACATAATTCATGTTCCTTCCCACAGCCATTGCACCGTGTGTTCTGCTTTCCCCTACACAAAACAATAATCTACAATACCTACATACGTAGTTCTTAGTCGAATCTAGGTGTTTAGTGTCACCTTTGTTGAAATTAAACCATGGTCATGTTCCAGTGTAGTTTGAAATAACTACACTGGAACATTGAGACAACTACCATCTTAGTCTCCCCGTGACCATGGCTGCTGGAAAGCAACCGAAACGTCGGGGAAGTGTAAACCAAAAATAAATAGATTTAATAGTTTAAATAATTTTATTAGCTTATAAATTAGTAAAATAAAATCAATAGTAGTGGTAGTGTGATATTTTCAAAATGTTGTAATACAGTGCTAAATAAACAACGCGATAAAATCCGTATATAGTAGTTTAATTTCAATGAATAACATTCGCGTAAATAGAAGACAAATATTATGTCACCTTTGTTTCTATATTTGGCGACGACGGACACTATTCCTCTAGCGTGACAGTACGAGTTTACGGAGTTTGAAAACACTCATTTGTGATTTAAACTTAATAGAAGTCAACTTGACGCTTGAAAGTATATTCGCATTTGTGACCGCATCCATGTGGTTTTAATTAGTAAATATATGTATGTACCTATTAATTCTTTACATTAAGACGTTAATATAAGACGGTGCGTCATAAGCCGCTCGTTGTTAGTATTCGCGGAACGGCAGAGTGTCGCTAAGATAATGAACAAAGCGCATGATTCACACCTAAAGAGACTGTCGTCTCGATTGGACAACGCATACACCCAGCGGCGCCGGGCGCGCGGCCGAGTGCGGTGTCGCGTGACCACAAAGTTTCTTGTGTCACTTATAATATTGGTAGGAACAGTACTTAGAGTTAAAAGCTATGAACTAATAGCCATATCGTGTAACTTCTTGGTAAGTTAGCGCGCTCCTTTCTTCAAGCCAGGAAATCTGTTCATACCTAGGATTAGTCGGGCTATGAAACTGGACTGCACCGCACCCAAAAATCCTTAGTTTGTGTTTCTACTGAAGTAGAGATGCTTAGACTTTTCCTGACTCCTCAAGGAGGTTTATTCTGGCAGCAGGCGACAAAATATATTTTTTTGTTCTTTGCGCTGCACGCTGTCTGCCCACTTTTCTTTTGCAAGGCACGTAAATCACAATAGTATTTATATAAAAAAATGATGTAGTCGATGCCGCAAGAGCTAGCAAGAGCTCACAAGGTTGACGCTGTCGAGTCGTTTCAGGAGTGAGTCGGTGACAGTCGGTGTCGTCGAGTGCTACCGTGGCTACTGTAGACTAATGTATACGCATAAAAATTGCCTTATAAGCTGTATTGTAAGTACCATTCTGCATTCTTTACTAAACTTAAACACTACGTAAGAAAGAAAGAAAATATTTTATGTCTGAGTTCTTGTCGCACATTGTTGCACAATATGTATACATAAACAAAACTCAAAAAGAAAATACTGTAAAAAACATAAAAATAAAACTAACAGATGATAAAAATAAATTGTACCAAGGTGAGACCGAAAAGGGCCCTTGTCTCAGCTTATGCTACAACAATGCAACGGCAGCATTCGTCTCACTCAGTGTGAGGTGTATGCGGTGGATAGAAACCATTACTTAACAATTTATTTATCAACAACAATTCGAGGTAATTAAAATACGGTTCACTCAACAATTAGTAGGTAATTAGGATTAGTAACATTGTCAGCTAGTCGTACCGAGGGCTGGCGTGCATAGTCATCGCGGTCATTGCTCGGCAGACGGTGGTGTGCGTTAGCGTGAGTGTCTGTCTTAAATATTTAGCATGTGCTCGTTGTTTTGTTGTGACGCACCCCCGCGCCCTGCCCCCGCACCGCTGCGCCCGCGCACGTCTCGAGACGCGTCGCGAAGGGACACGCGCCGCTCGCCGCCCATCGCGTGCCGCTTTAATCTCATAACATTTCTGCATTATGAAAGTTTGACTTATAGACGGTGCCTATTCAATTTTAGATCGCCGCCATCTAAATAATTCTTCGAGGAAGCATTCATTCATCTGAACAATCTAAATATAAATATTAGAGTTGATTTGTAGCGCCTGACGGTTCTATGTATATTTATAGTTCATTCGGTTCCTACGTTGTGACGCGATTACGTGCTTCTCATGTCGTCGGGCTGAATTTGATTTGTTCAACTCTACTCTCCATTCAATACGTTGACTCTATTCATGGCGCCCTACGATCACACAATGGTGATAACCGCCGAACGACTTATGGCAGAGCCGTACGGCGCGCGATGTACCTGTGCGGCTGTACCGTACCTGGAGACTGGCAGCACTACACATTCCTTTTCTATTCTTAGAGCACTCCACGTACATACATTGGCCAGTTACCAGTTCAGTAAAGTCATGTCTCTTTCGATCGGCTGTAGTTTCGACGCTGTTTGCGCTACGCAAACTGCGGCAGCCACCTACCGGCTAAACATTTATATATTATATGGAATCCTATACAACAAGCAACAATGCACATCTGCCGGTTTATTTAGTGGATGTACAGAGGACCCTCTACTACGACTTCTTTTTTTATAAACCAAATACCGAGTTACCGACGTAACAGCATGAACTCTTTCTTCTTTGTGTTTACATTAATTTTCCTTGACGAGCTCTTCAAGTTGATAACAGCCAGATGTTTGGTGTGTGCGTTGTAATAGTGGCGTCGCGTCGTCGGTGCCCACGCGTACTTGTGTATCCGTGGACTCCGGCGGAACACAGCATCCGTCACCTGTACCGTCACTTGTCTCGACAGCTCTACAACTGCAGGGTCACTCTGTTCACGGATAGCTCGTGTTGTATGGTACGCAACAATGACCACTGAACGAACAGAACGATGCGCTCCGTTTGAGATGCATTTCTTGCG
Source organism: Catocala nupta (assembly GCA_963675205.1). Lineage (NCBI taxonomy): Eukaryota > Metazoa > Arthropoda > Insecta > Lepidoptera > Erebidae > Catocala > Catocala nupta. The sequence continues at coordinate 725,345 of OY776100.1, read as the reverse complement.
CGATCTGATCTGCTTACATATTAAACAGCACCGTTCTCTCTGAGTAGGTACCTGTGGTAGGTACCTGCGCTTCTGGCACGCAGTCACACCCTTACCCTCACACCTTACTTAGTGTTACTACTGCGTTTTAACTTGACTATAGGTATGTATATATATCTATTAAAATAATTATCAGCCTATCTACAAAAAAATTGGAAATCTATAGTTCTACGTGAAGTTACAGAAGCCGCTATATGAAAAATAGGTGTTTCCTTGCGTGTAACTCGCGCAATAGCGATCTCTACCAGTATCACTACCAGTATTGTACTAGGTAGGTACAAGATACCAGCTGCTGTCTCAGTTGTAACTCGTCATTTGCCTAGTATCTGTGGCTTAGGAATCTATCTTCCTAAGCCATATATGTCTGCCATACATACTGCCCGATAGGTATATGTGTTGATCAACTTACAAGCTACCTCGCTGGTAAAAAATCGTGCAGTATGTCCGTCGCAGAACGGTGGTGTAACAAGTCCGCAGCTACATTTCAGTATAATGATGTTGTGAATGTGTGTTTGCAGTGGAGCAGTGCGCAGCACCCGCGTGACGTGCGCGTACCCGGCGCGGCCCCGCGCGCGCGCCGCCATGGAGCGCGCGCCGCTCGCGGACCACGCGCGGCCCGGCGCCTCGCCCGGCCTCATGCGCCGGCGGTACTCCGTCCCAGAGACTATTATGAGAAAGTGAGTATCTACCTGCTCTCTTCACGTATTTCCATCTACAGCTACCGTAGTCCGTACTAACAACTGGAAGTAACACGGTTACGGTCACGGCTTTTAATCTCACGCATTCTATCACCTACTAACAGCTGGATGGGTAAACAAGACTAATTGGAATGTGTGTATTAATTAATGTATAACTCGAATAAATTGTTATATTTCCATAAAATAGCTCAGTGGGGAGACCAACAGACTGCAATGCAGAGGGTCTCGGGTTCGAACCCACGTCGCGCACCTCTGACTTTCCGAAATTATAATTATGACTTTTCGAAATTATGTGCGTATTGATTGACAATTATCGCCTGCTCCGTGCCTCGAAGAGCACGCTAAGCCGACGGTCCCGGCTGCCATGAACATCTATGGCAGTCGTTATTGGAAAGTCAGTGCCCTATAATATCCTGACACTGGTCTAGCTTTAGGGTATTGTTAGCCTTCGGGTTGCGGAGGTCAGATGGCAGCCGCTCCGTGTAAAAACTTATATCCAGTCAAATCCGGTTAGACCAGAAAAGCCGACCCCAAGTGACTTGGGAATAATAAAGGCTAGGGAGACGAAGATCAAATGTAATAATAATAAGAGATTAGATAATAACTTGCATTAGTATTAATGGATGGGCTCACACTTTGCAGATACAGGCTGGCGCAGCAGCGGTCTGAGTCGGAGGAGAGCGCGCCGGTCACGAGCCGGTCGGCGGCGTCCGCGTCGCCGGCGCCGTGCGAAGGCGCGCACCGGTTCGCGCGGCGCGACCGCGAGCTCATGCGCAAGTCCGCGCTGCTGCGGCGCATGTGGGGCCGCGCCGACTGCCGCGGCTGCTGCTGCTGCGCCGACGAGCCGGCGCCCGACTGCGGCCGCGAGACGCGCTCGCTCGACGGCTCGCGCTCCGAGCTGCGCCCGCTGTCCAGCGCGCTGACGTCGTCGCGTTACTCGCACGCGGCCGCCGGCTGGGCCACGCCCAAGCGTCAGCGCCTCGACTCGCGCGACTTCCGCGGCAGCGACGAGATGCTGCGCGCCGCCATGCGCAACAGCTACGACCGCGCCGAGGAGCGCCGTGCCGACCTCTCCGACTGCACGTACCGCTCGCACGCGCTGCACCCCCATTCTTGCATCGAGACCGCCACCGACCCTTACACTGACAGCGACGCGTCCAAGTTCGACGACCGGCCCCGGGACGCCTACACGCAGTACTCGGAGCGCCAGTACTCCGACAGCGCCACGGTTGAGATTAAGTCCGTGACGGCGGACGACGCGGCCGCGCCCAGTGACCTCTCCCCTCCGCACGCACACGAGCAGTGCCTCCTCAGCGACGAACGATCACTTAGCGACACGTCCGACACGTTCTCCGCTTCACTGTGCACGGCCAAGGAGATGCTGAAGGCGCCGCGCCCGCGTCCCGGCGACGTCATGACGCGCAGCGCGCACGTTAACGGGCGCATAAGCGAGCAGTCTGGTAGCGCCGACAACGGCGATCACAACGGTCTATCGTATGACAAGCCGCTAACCATCGAAACCTCACCGTCCTATGAGGTGCTGGAGATCGTCGTGTCCGAGACGCTGAACGCGAACCCTGTGCCTGCCATACATGCCCCGGCTCCCACACCCACGCCCGACAAGCTTCCTCCGAACACTCTGCGAGCTCCCCTGCCGAGCCAAAGGAGCTCACAGAACATAAATATCGACGAGTACGTCTCCAATATTCTAGTGGAGAGTCTTAACTCGTTGACGGATCAACTGGAATGCATGAACGCGTCAATCGGTAGTGACAGAAAAATAAGCATCGTCGAGAAAGAGATCAAAGTGAAGTTACAAAACACAGGTGTTAATACCATCGTGCACTTGAGCCCCACGTCCAACAACCAGATCATCTTTGGCAACGAGGAGCTGTGCAACGACGAGGGGCGACGCGACGCGAGCAACAACAACGTGCTTTCCATCCGCGAGGAGGCGCTGAGCGTCGAGTCCAACAACAACGCACCGTCGGCTGAGCCGCCCGTCGCCGCACGCTGCCCTTGCGACTCGTTCGACCTGCACCACGACAACGTCAACCAAGCCGTGCTGCAGCAGATACAGAAGCTGTTCCAGGACGAGATGCAAGGCCTGACGCCGGCCGACTTCGCCGCCGCCAACATGCCCGAGATCTCGCACATCGAGATATCGGACGTGGACGTGTATATCGACAACGCCGAGGCGGCGATAGCGGCGCAGGAGGCGGCGCAGTCGCCCGCCGACCTCGCGCCGCAACACTACGAGATCATCGGCGGCGTTGGCGCCGGCAACTACTACCCGGACGTTGGCGACAACCCCGTGGTGCCGCGCTTCTCCGCCCTGCCGCACACCGACTCCATGGAGGTCAACACCTCCTCTTCGGACGACGCCGACCTCATCGGCTCCGACTGCACCAGCCTTGTCGACAGTCTCGACGATCCCAATTCTCCGCGCTCGGTGCTGCTGCGCCGTGCGCACAGCGGCCGGCGGGGCGAGCTGGTGCGATCCGCCATCGACGTGCTCGACCTGCTGCCCGAAAACGTACGCAACGACGATACGCCGCAGCCCAGGGACAAACCGGAGTCCTTCTTCATAGGTATCAAGGACAACGAGTGCGACTGCGACAAGGAAAATGTCAACGTCGCGGACCGCATGCCGGAGAAAATAAAACAGAGACTGTATAGACGACACCGCAAGAGAGAACTGCGCATGGAGTGTGCGCGGCGCACGCGCACGCGCCAGCAGCGCCGCGAGGTGGAGCGCGAGCGCGCCAAGCACGCCGACTCGTGCGCGTCGCGCTCGCGCCGCGACGTCGAGCGCGACTGCATCGCCATCGTCAACGCGCTCATCGACGACGTCATCGCCAAGATCGCACAGGACGAGTACAAGTGCATGCGCATCAAGCACCGGCCCGCCAAGGCGCTCGTCGCCAAGTCAGACGAGAACGTCGCCAAGCGCACCTGGAGGAAGGAGCTCGAGCCCATCGACGACCGGGAGCCTTTCAGGTCGATCAAGAACGGCTCCGTCCGTTTCGACACGAAGGACAGGAGCGAACGACACCAGGTCCATGGCAAACTGTCGCTGCGCCCGCCGCCCTCCGACGACCGCGCCGCCAAGCGAATATACCAAAAGTCAGAGATACACGACGGAAACAAATGTATAGAGATCCTCGAGATACTAGAGTACGTGAACGGCTCACAGAGTTCACCAGAGACCACCAACTCCGACGAGAACCAAAATCATTGCACCAGAAACAAAAAGTCTCGCATCCCAGTGCCGATCCACGAGAGGGCACAGAGGTCACCCGGCGGTGACTCCCAGAGGAACAATAATAGGAGATTTTCGGGGTCGGTTTCGGTATCAGGAGGGTCGGAGCGGAACGGCAATACGAACAGACTGATCGCGGACATGCTGCTGGAGGCGCTGGCGGAGCACGAGCGCTCGCCGCCGCCGCGCCGCGCCTCCGTGCCGGCGCCGCACGAGCCCCGCGAGCGCGCCCACTCGCTGCGCTTCCGCCAGGTGTTCGACATCATCCCCGAGGAACGCAGCAGCCTCAGCCTCGACTCGGGCGCCGAGGAGCTGGCGCGCGACCGCCGCGCCTCCGCGCCCGACATCGTCGACGAGTACCGCGAGGCGCCCGAGCGCGAATGCGACGCGGCGCCGCCCGCGCCCGCCGCCCCCCTCGCGCTCCCCGCCGCGCCGCGCCGCCCCAAGGACACCAAGAGCGCCGCCACCTCCCCCATGAGCGACGCCGACCCCAAGCGCGCTGCGCTGCGCGCCCGCCATCAGACCACGATGACGTCACCCGGCAGCAAGTCGGCGGCCACGTCGCCGCTGCGGCGCGCGTGGAGCGGCCGCCCCCCCGCGGAAGGTACCCCCGCGCCCGGCGCCTGCGCGCCGCCGCTCCTGCACCGCACCGCCGCTTGCTCCGTGCCCGTCGAGTAGCACGCACTGACGCTTGCCTTAGTCCCACACTGCTAGTCACTCGCTGTCACCCGACTACGGGCACGACTCGACACGAGGCTCATGATTTCCTTTCGTACTGTCACTGCGCGTCGCCGCCGAGTAGCGTAGCTGTTCCACGGTAGACGCCGTCCGTCGCATACGTAGAACGTTCGAGCGGCACCCGCGACCCGCACCTCGTTGTAAAATGTAAAATTATTTATTTGTTATACTAGGCTTACGAGAGCATTTATGTAACAGAGTTTAGATAATAAAAGATTGAGATATTTAAATGGTCGTTTCATTCGCGCCAAGGTGTCAAAGAAAACGTGAGCGACCTCGACAAAGCGCGGTCGCGCCGCTCGGTGAGCACGCAGCACGACGTGCGACGCTCGCTGCGCGCCGCGCCGAGCGAGCGCGCCGAGCGCACCGAGCACGCCGAGCGCCACGAGCGAGCGCGGCGAGCGGAGCGCGCCGGCGCGCCGCCGACGCGCCGCCCCTCGCTCGCTCGCTCACAGTCCTACGAGAGAGTCCCGGCACCCGCGACCGCCGTCGACGAGCCGGCGCGCTCGCCCGGTGCGAAAGAACCTCACAAACCTAACGACAAACGCAAAAACCGAACATTCTCGCTGGAACGGAGCGAGGAGACGCCGCACACCGTCAAGTTGCCGGAGTTCAAAGGCGGCGGGGGAGGAGAGGGTGGTGCGGGGACGACGTCGAGCGACAGCAGCGAGTCGGGCGGCAGCCTGCTGTGCTCGCTGGCGCCGCGCTGGTTGGCGCCGGGACGCGCGCGCCGCGCCGCCCGCCGCCGCCAGCCCGCCGGTCCGGCGCGCGCGCCAAACGACCCCCCGCCCGCCGCGCCCGCTGCGCCTCCGCCCGACGCGCGGGACGCGCCAGGTACTGCAGTAGTCACAGTTGCGCACGCGTGTGTCGAGTGTGCGGAGAGCTAACGGGAGCGCGTGTGTGCGTGTCGCAGGCGGCTGGTCGGTGACGGTGGCGGGCTCGTGTCGCGCCACGCTGCCCGCGGACGTCGAGATGCGCTTGCGATTCCCGCACGAGCGCGACGCGCCGCCCCCCGCGCCGCAGCCCTGCCAGGTAGCCGAAGTTGTTTAAAAAGTGATGGAAAATTATGAATGTAGAGATTGATCGGATGGTGTGCTCGTGTTGCAGGAGTGCACGTGCCGGCACTGTACGGCGTGCACGTGCTCGGCGCGTACGGCTCGCGGCGCGCGCGCGCCGCCGCTGCCCGCGCCCGCGCCGCACCTCGCGCGCACCGACAGCAAGCTCACGCTCACCATGAAGAAGGAGGCGCTTGGTAGCTTTCCTCTTTACTGTACTGCAAAATGGTTTGAGACCATCACATGCTATCTCTAAACTAAGGAGATTCTCTTTAAGAATATGTTTACAAATTTTCTTTTTAGCTTTCTGATTTCTTATTGGTTATTTAGGTTGGCTTTTTAGTCTCACCCAGAAGGGCGATTCAATTACTTATAAATTTCGAAAGCGTTCGTTACGATACAACAATAGAATTTGAAACGGATTTTGGATCAACAATTAACCATTCAATTTGATTCCATTGTTAATAAATCAATTGATTAGTATATATTGTATACATCAAATAGATTAGCTCCTTTGACATCACGTGGCGCGGTGTCCCGAGGCTGGAGCTTGTGAGCCGTAAATAGTGACTCGGTAACGAAAATAGTAGCGAGTTACTGAGACAAGGCGTTTGGCACGTAGTGTCTGTTGCAGATTCTTCAATTCTTGCATCCAAGAGTTCGAGGAAGTCGAGCGAGCAGCTCCCCGACGTGGAGACATACCGCGCCTCGCGCAGCAAGCTCAAGAGCTCCGTCAAGGTATGACGCTCACACGTTACACGCCAGGCGTCACACGTCACGTGGCACTCGTCACACGCCACACGCCACAATTCACGTCTCACAATCGTTCGTATACCTAAGTAGGATTAAAAGACTGATACTGATGATCGGACTGCAATATAGAATTATTTATTAATTGGCCGCGTATATAGAAAAGCTATTTAAGTACGTTTCCGCTGAACTGAATTAGCATTTTCTAACGATAAACACGCGTAAATGCTGCTCCAATATGTCTTAGAGGGTGATATACTGCAGTAGGATTTCAAGTTTTATAACGCACCGCAAAGTAGGGGTTATCCTAATTCTGTTCGTCAACGTGAAACTGATACTAAAAGAACTGAGACTAAGAATTAACTATACAGGTTTCTGGTAAAAGATAGAGTAGGTCTGTAGCAAATGCAGTAAAAATAAGTACCAGAAAAGAAAATAGTAGGATAGGTTAGGTTAGAACTGCGACCATACAACGCATGAAACGAGCGAGCGAATCGAGCGTGCCGCGGCAGCGGCTGGCGAGTGCTAGAACCTTTATTTACTAAAAAAACTAAATTACCTCATCCTTCTTCCTGATATTCCCCTGTCTTGACACCAATCGAGGTTATCTTTTTGCACTCGCTAATTACGGACATAAACAAATCGCACGTGTTATGCATGCAGTGATGATCGGCGCGTGCAAAGCGAGAAAGAAAATACGCAATAACATACTGTGTGCGTGTGATAGCAATATCTGCATAGAGAGACGTATCGCGTTAGCTTTTCTAAGACAATTTTGTGATTCAAGTACTAGAAATCCTACGTCAATACGTCACGCGAGCTTGACGAATAGGATGAGGGTTTCTAGTAAGAACATCTAAATGCGTATTAACTTAGAAATCCTACTGCAATACATCACCCTCTGAGACGTATTAGAGCAGCATTTACGCGTGTTTATCGTTCGAAAATGCTAATTCAGCTCGGCCCAGACTTATTAAAGTAGCTTTTCTATATACGTGGCCTAGCCTTGTTTTTATTCTGTGTACACGTAAGTGGATGCTCCTATTCTATCATAAACTACTATAAGAGGCAATTTTTAAATATTACTAGTAATTTAGTGGTTGCAGCTACAAGAAAATATGTTGTGAAATATTAAATAAACAATAATGTAAACATGGCGATTTAAAGGAGTGGCCGTGAGTTTCTTGCCAGTTCTTCTCATTGGTTATACGTCCTTGCTTCTTGCTTCGCTGAACATGGCAACAGGTAAATGTAAATTTACATCAATAAGTATAACTTTGACGATCATAATTCATAAGTGTTATTTGGTGACCTATATGAATTAAACCTACAAAAAATTGAAACTCGGCACACGTTCAAATCTTAAGTTTTCCGTCGAAACGTCGTTTATTATACTGAAATGAATGTCGTTATTGGCATAAGAATTGACACGCGTCGAGTTCTGACTTCTGACATGTATCCGCTAGAGTTATAAATATAATTGGCCACAGTGTTGTCTAAAACAACGCCCCGTGCCTTATAGTTACTAAGTATAATGTGTGTAGAGTTCAGAGAGAGTGCTGCGTTAGTGGCGAGTCGACTAGCATATTGACATCTAGAAGGCGGTTGTTTCAGACGCGTCGGGGGTACTCCCTGCACTGCTGGCTGCCGGACAACGAGGACGCGCCGATCAGGTAACAGCGCTCGCTCCCGCCGCGCACTGCACTGTGCCTAGTGTACGACGAGTAAGTGATGCTCACGTGTGTGTGCGTGCGTGTGTGCAGGCCTCGTAACGGGCTGTCGGTGCTGGGCTGCGCCATCATCCCCGAGCTGAAGCCGCGCGTGCCCACCATGAGCGAGCGCGACCTCACGCGCGTCTACACGCCGCGACACTACCTGCGCTCCTAGCCGCCCGCGCCGGCGCCGCCGCGCCGCCACCACACACCACCCACACCACCCACACGAGCCACGCGACGGTCTCGACAGCGACGCTACTAACTAATACATTTGTATTTAAACATAAAACGTGTTCATTTATTGAAACTGCCCTTTCTCTTCTCACAATAAAGTGTTTTGCCGTGTCACACAATGATCCACGTGCACGTCGCCGTCTACCTGTACGTACCTGTCGCCTGTCGCTAATGCCGATCTACACTTTCTGTACTAAGTGATATTCATTTTACTAGTTAGATACCTTTCTAACTAACTGAATCAATGTTACGTATATAGGCAGGCTGAATGCCCCTGAACAGGAGAGGCAGAAGCGAGCTTCATACACACCCAGTTATAGGGAGGCGCGCCTGTTGGTGTCTGCCAAGCACATTACTAAGATGCTGCTGGTACTGAGGGTTTCTTAGCTGATAAGCCTTATAATACTGCTCGACTCGGTGAACGAAACCCTAAGCCTCACGATCCCGAGTAGTGTATTGCTAATTTTAAATTTGGTAAACTTGAGGAGTTTCTCCACCAGCATAGCCATTATGGTAGTAGCGACGCACGGCCGCCCTTATCGATTGAGATATATTTTATCGATTGCATGAAACGCTCGAGTTCGATTAATTGGGAGCAGAAGCATCTTTACACACGCATACAAAGAGAACCGAGGCGAGTATAAAATACCTCTTCGCACATAAGCTTAGCCAGCGATCTACCTTATAGAGGTAACTGGTATATAGTAACCGTCGTCCGGAGAATTAGCAGTCAGGAGTTAACACAGCTACAAGAACAACTACGCGGCGCACTGCAGGCAGTCGTTCAATTTAAATAGTACCTAATAAAACGTGTATGGTGTTAAGAGAGTAGGAATGTAGAACATAACGTACCCTGCTCAGCAGCATCCCCTTCCTCTACGACTATCCCAGTTTATGATATAGCGTTCCCCTACACCAACCGTTTGGTTATAATAGAGGAGCCGCTGTACCTTCCAGTGCCCGAGAGCACCTTCCGGGACCAGTTATAGACAGGTCTTGTCCCCAAATCCCGACTCTCCACCCTAACCTCAGAGATTCGATTCTCGTAACCTGCTCAGCAACAGTCTGATCTTGAGAGACTCCGTTCTAAAGATTGCAACTAAATAAATACACGAGTGGGTTGTGTTACCGCTGCGCTACGAGCATTGGCCGCGGCTCCTACAGTGGGCACGCATCTCTAGCTTGGCGAGTGCGGGGCGCGGGCACGCACAGTTATTACATGTCGGCGTCGTGCGAGCCGCACTAGCGACACTCGACCTACTGGGCGCACGCATCACCTAACATTTAAATCTATTTATATATTATTATTGAATACTCACAAGTACCTACGTTATTTTTTTATTAATCTTGGTGTTTTCATATTATTATGCTCTTTTTTTTTTTTACGTGGGGGAATGCAATGACGCATATCCCTCCGCGGGGGCGGGCGGAGGGATTATGTCGGACTCGCCGGGGTAAAAGAAAGATGGAATAATAGTAAAGTACCTCCCGGGATACCGACAAAACCTACCACGGTGTTCCTCGACAAAACCACTATCGACGGGGCCGCGCGAATCGCTTTCGCATGTGGTCGCGACCCCGCCGAAGTTACGGCCCGCCGTATGAAACGGCAGGCCCCTACGCAATAAGACCTACCCAAGATAGGCACTACTCAAAATAAAAGCCCTACTGTCTCCCCCTAAAGGGGGAAACGGACACGACACAGAGGCGCGCGTGGGAACACGCACGCCGCCTCTACGACCTGGTGCTGAACGGATGGCGGGCAGGCCCATAAAGCCCGCCACCCCCAGGTCAAACCTCAGGGTGGCTGGAGGTCATCGCGCGCCCTCCGGCGCCCGGTTCTGCGGTTGGGGAGAGGGTTTAAACGCTCCCTCTCCCACTCCGCCGCCTCCTTGATGGAAATCACTTCCTCGCAGAAGGAGGCGACGGCGTTCCACGACCTCTCACTCCGGACCATAGACTGAACTACGGCCGGGAGCGAGAGGGCAACCGATCCGACTGCCGCGATCAACACACGGCGCTGCGATGCCCAGGCGGGGCAAACCGCCAAAGTGTACAGCGCCGTGTCCTCTACAACGTTGCGGCAGTCGCCGCAGTGGTGACAACCGGGCGTCTCTTGCCGGCGTATACGACACCGGAACTGGTCAAAACAACCGTGGCCAGTCAGAACCTGTGTCAGCCGGAAGGTGAGGGCGCCATGCCGCCTCTCCAGCCACTCCTCAAACACAGGACTTACCGCCACGATCGTGGCGTGCCCGGCACTGGGGTGCACAAGTCGCTCCTTTCATTTCGCCACTAGGACCTGGCGGAGCTCGGACCTTGCCGCTTTGAAGGGCAGGATGAATCGGGAAGATCCGGTCCTTCGCTCTGAGCTAGCGACTCCTGGCGCCAGCGATAGAGCGACGCCAGGAGCGCCGTTTCCAGGTCCCATGGCATCGATCCGGCGAGGAGGCTCGCAGCCTCGAACGAGATCGTGCGGTAACCTCTTATCAACCTGACGGCCATGGCGCGCTGTGGCGCACGAAGCGCCGAAATGTTTCGGGCCGTCAGGCTGTCCATCCACACTGGGGCCCCATACAGGGCTATGGACCGCACGACCCCCTCGTAGAGCCTCCGGCAGGAGGTGTTTGGCCCCCCCAAGGTTGGGCAGCAGGCGCGAGAGCGCCCTGCAGCGCCCCGAAGAATGGGGGCCAAACGACGAAAATCGGCTATAAAGTCCCATCGGCTGTCGAGCAAGAGACCTAAATACTTTAGGGTTGACTCGACGCCGATGCGGACCCCTCCTACCATAATATGGACCCCTGGAGGTGGCCGTTTCCGAGGACCTTGGAAACAAACGGCCTCGGACTTGGACAGGGCCACCTCGAGGCCCAACCGCCGGATACGACCAACGACTTGTGCGACCCCAGCGGTCGCCAGTATGGCCGCCGCCCGGTGCGACTTACCCCTCGCTGTGACAAGTGTGTCGTCGGCGTAACAAATGACGGCGACGCCACGGAGGAGCGCACCTCGCAGCACCCAGTCGTAACCGATGTTCCACAGGAGTGGACCCAGAACCGATCCCTGTGGAACACCGCACGACATCTCTTGCCGACTCCAACCGTCGTGACCCGGGTAGACGACTACCCTCTCCGATAAATATGCCCCGACTATGCGGCGGAGGTAGGTCGGCACTCGATGAAAGATGAGTGCCTCCCTAATACAACTCCAGGGCAAGGTATTGAAGGCATTCGCGATGTCCAAAGACACCGCGAAGACGACCTCGCCCCGGGACACCGCATCCTCCACCAGGCTCCTCACACGCATGACTGCGTCTATAGTTGAGCGCCCGCGGCGGAAACCATACTGATTCTCCACCAGATCCGGACCCATAGAAGACAGATGCTGGACGAGGCGCTCCGCGATGATAAACTCAAACAGTTTAGCTACCTCGTCCAGCAACACGATGGGCCGGTAGGCGGACGGAGAGTCCACCGGGCGACCTTCCTTCCTAATCAGGACCAGTTTCCCCACCTTCCACTGGCGCGGAAACTGGCCCTGCACTAGACACTCGCTGAGGAGCCCCCTCAGTCGGGGCGCGAGCTCCTCGATGACCAGGGCCAAAGCACGACCTGGAATGCCGTCGGGCCCTGGGGCGGTGTTTTTCGAGCGAAGTCTCGACACCGCCGCTCGCAACTCTACCTGGGCCACTTCGGGAACCACGTCGTCGTCAAAGTCCGCGCTGGACGTCATGGAAGGCGGAACCATCTGCGGAGGAGTGTGCTCCGCCCGTGAAGGGAACAGAGCGGCCACCACCTCCTCCACCAGCTGTGGCCGGAGACTCTGGGACAAGGGGGGCGCCCAGGGGCGAAGCTTGCCCCTGACCTTAAGATATGGACGCCCCCAAGGATTATGGTCCAGAGTCCCCAGCAGCTCTTGGCGAGCCTGATCCTTGGCCCGCTTTATGGTGATTTTCAAAATCTTCTTGGCCGCTCTGTAGGCCTCATACAATTCCGCCTCCCTGACGTCAAAATCGAGAGGGCGGCGACGCCTCCTACGAAGACGGATGTATTGGCGTCTGGCCACCACGCAAGAGCGGCGCAGGTCGGCTATATGGTCCGACCACCAGTACACCCGACGACGCGCTGTAAGATTATGAGGCACTCTAGGCATCGCCGCATCGCAAACTTGAGTTATGGCCTCCCGGAACCACTCGGCCTCCAATTCGATGTTGTCAGGCCTGGCCGGTGCTGGCACCCAAGCCTGAACGATGGAGGCTTCCAGGAGGGATTTAGCTTCTTCAGAGCCCAACGCGGACCGCCCCCAATCGGGGCCCTTGGGGCTGGGGGGTCGGAGGTCTGGGCGGAGACGTCGAACCGTATGTAACGATGGTCCGACAACGTCTCCACCTCCTCTACGACGCGCCAGCCTTGGACACGGCGTGCTACTGCGGGGCTAGCAAAAGAAACATCGACAATGGAACCACCCCGCTGACGCACGCACGTGTGCACTGACCCACGATTGAGGACTTGCAGGCCGTTCTCTACGGCCCACTCCTGGAGCAATTCACCCCTCGCGTCTGTGGTCGCTGAACCCCAAGCCGCGGATTTGGCGTTGAGCATCTGGCTCCACCACAGATTGCTGTCTTCCCGCAGCGACACGTTGGGCTGCCGCAGCTATGAGGCTATCCTCGTCAGAGATCCGCTCCTCTTGGTCGGCCTTTCGCAACGCGGCAACAAGTTTTGCCTTCACCTGACCAAGACCCACGTACCTGCCATGGGTGGGTGGACGACCGCGTCCTCGTCGCGATGTTGGCACTTTCGCAACCGACATCGCGTCCTCACTGGAGCCTTCCGACTCCTCCAATTGCTGCGCAGACCGTTTACGTGTAGCTTTCTCCGGTGTAGCCACCGAGGTAAGCTCTACGATCTCAACTTCGTGCTCTGACTGCACGTACTCTTCCTCCACTTCGGAACGCGCAAAACTAGGCCTACTCTCTCTTATCGTCTTTCTTTTTAATATTGAATTAAGTGATTTTTCCATAATAAAACCCACGCGTATGGGAGAAAGGGTGGTCGACCCGGGCAGAGATCCCGATACCTGGGCAAGCCTATTACACTCAGGGGGTCGGCCGGTGCCCTGAGGGGGCCGCACTAGTGACTGAACTACCCATCAGCCATGCATCTCCTCGCCGTGCGGCAGCAACTTGAGATTCGGGGTGGTTTTTATAGAGGGCCACTCCCTCGCAGTCCAGGCGGTGAAGCCAAGACCCTCGGTCCCGTCAGCAGCCGCGAGACGTGATCCACGATGCTGCACAATACGGGGTTACGATATGTTCTAGACGGTGACAACGGGGACAAAAGTCAAAAGAAAGGGGGACAATAAAAACAAAAACAAAAACGGGGCAAAACAAAATGGGGGGCAAGGAACAAAACCAAAACAGGGGACAAAGAGAGGGGAAGAAACTTCAGAGTGACGAGAAGAGACCCCGTTGTCTGTTCAGCGGCAGGGTAAGTGCACGCCGAACCCGTCAAAAGGGCTCTACCATGTCCACTCTAAGACAGAGCGGTACTAGGAGAGCCGGGCCCAAAGATAGGGCCTCCGGCCTGGGAATGGGACTAGCGTCCATCCCCCCGCCTCCAGTGCCAAGCGCGACAAATGGCACCGGTTGTCAGAATATTAGCCGCCAGCAACAATGAAAAGTATTGTTGCTGGCGCCCAGAGTGTACCACGGGGAGGTTTTCTGACACACACCCCATATTATTATGTTCTAACACAACACTCATTTATTTTAATATTATTACTTTTATTCGGTTTTTAGTCTATTTAACTTTTAATGTTGTTCCAATAATTTACTCTCATAACTCCAAATAATTATACTTACAAATTGTTATACATATACCTATGCATAATTGTTATGATACTGGAACGCATTATTATTTATATAAATAGTTATGGCACTGGGATGTACCTATATTCATTATTGTAAAATTAGCGTAATTGTTTTAAAGTACCTACAATATGTATGTTTCGTAGAAGCCTGACAGTCTCTACTTAGATTATTTATAAATAGCATCAGATACTTTTATCCGTGAATACGGACTCGAAGTTAGTAGCGTCGACTTCTCGAGCTGTTATACAATATACTTATAATAATAATAAAATAATAATAAAAGGACATCATTCATTTCGCACCAAAAAACAAAAGTGAAGGCCAGAAAAAAAATGTTAGATACATATAGAAAATAGCATTCTTAACATTTTTTATACTACAGCAAAGCTGTATGTTTAACCCTCTGATTACTACATTAGTTTGAAGATTCCAAAATCATTATTGTTTTATAAGAAATTAAAATTCTGTAAATAAAAAGTATATTGTATTTTTATACGAAATAACGTCCTAAACATGTTTACGTATTACAGGAAAGCTTAATGTTTTACCCTCCGACTGCTACCTGGGTAGAAAAATGCAAAAATCAATACCTATGAGTTGGAATTACAAAAACGTAAAAAGCATGCATGTAAATAGAAAGCTTTGCAAGTTTTCTATTTTAAGTTTAAGTTTAGTTATTCATCGTTTAAGTAGATATAGATATAATAAAGTGACAAATAAAACAAAATAAACATAAAATGTCTTTATTATTAGATAGGTTGCTTTTCATTTCAATAGACCTTATTATAATGCTTTCTAAGCCAGCTGCAGGTGGTCTTATACGAGCCTCGTGTCTAGCAAAACTCAAGTACCAAAGCAAACACATTGTATGAGAACAACAACCAACGGTTCGTTTTCCTATATTGCAAGTGCAATAATAATGCGCTATGGCTGCCCTACCACTTGAACCTCTATGCCAACCAATATACACATAATATACCCTAGCCCTTACATGTCGAGACTGGATTCGCCCCAATAATACAATATTTTCACCTAGTTCTCTAATATGTTCAATTAGTTCGCTGATTTCTATAATAAATTCTCCATTTGGGTTTAAATGTTCACCATAGTAGCTTTTTGCTTGTTTTAACTGGTATACACCTAAGCTAAATAATATTAAGTCTTCTTCAGTGAGCCTTGGGAAATCTTGGAGCTCAGGTACATCAGCCGGCAATAGACGAAATTGTACTCGCCTTCTATTATAATTATGCCTTATGACTATATCCGCAAGTGAATTTGGCAGCGACAATCTTTCATTAATGATAGATAAAAAGGTTTGTGCGTGAATGTTGTCTTCTATTACCCCGTGATAGGCATTTAATAGGGCAGCCGCTATTTTAAAATAATCGAACATATAATACAAAGAACGATTTACAATGATATTCCGCAGAAGCCGAAAATCCCTTTTAAAACGGCCGTTTACAACCTCGACGACCCATCGGCAAATAGTTACTAGACGAGATTTATTAGCCTGGTCTGTCGGCAATTATGCTTCATTTAGATGTTTTGATTCTGGCATGTGTACTGAGTAACCATGCTGTTGCATTGGTACAACCGCGTCTCTAAAACCGCGGTCTAAAATAAAAACATCACCACTTCTGTAAAACCAATGAAAAAGCCGTCACCGTTGTTTGCTTCACTATCTATTATATTGTTCATTATTTGAGCGTCAGATGTAGAAGCATCATGAGGACCTGATACTTCAATTATATATCTATCACAGCACACCAATAGGAATGACTTTATAAGATTTCTATACTTATGATTACTGTAAGATATTCTTTGGAAAAAGTAATTAGAACTCTTTTGAATATAAATGTATGTGCCGTCACAAATTGTTATTGCTTTCCTTTCTTCAACGGCGCTGTTTGGATTACCGAAGAGATGTTCTGGCACAGTTAGATTTCTTTGAGCTACGTCTTCTCTGCTTAGATGGTCAAAGCCCAAGTGCCTCGGGACAAAATCTTGCATTAGTGCAGTCCGACCAGTGTTGAGTAAGCGGGCGAAAGAAGACTCGCTTATTTTAAATATCGATGCCAACCTAGCGTTAGAATCTCCTGTCCGTAATTTTACCAGTACAGCTGCCAATATTACATTTTTGTTACTCCTATTATTAAGGCTTGGAAGATTAGTTTGTAAATCAGTAAACTGGTCATGTGTAAGGCCAACCCAGGTACGAAACTCGTTCGGACTTATCAATTGGTATTGTTCAAAGTTTAAAACATCTGTAGTGACATGCGCTTGTAATAGAGACAAAGCTCTTACAATCTGATCAGCTTTAAATACGGTAATATTGTCTTGCTGTACGGCCAATGTGTGCCATAAGTCTTGCTGTAAATTTTCATTACAGACACGACTGTTTTCACATATAAGTAAATTATATCGACACCAACATCCGCAAAACAATGTCATCTGGGATACGATGTCTTGTATCGTTATCGCAATGTTGGAAAACACAACTGCGCCTAGTGTCCGGTGTTCGCACATACCCAGGCAAATTAATCTGAGCTGGTTCTTCACCTGCTACCGGTTCCATCTGAGGAACATCAGCATCATCATCTTCTTGGCGTGTTTCTCGTATATTTCTATGGTATGTTCTTTCTGCCCTTTGCCAACAAGTTCGACAAATAAAATCTGTTGGCTGGAGCTGTAAAATAAAACAGATTTGTTTCTTACTCGTGTCGTTCCACTTGCTCCTACCGAGCATTATATTATACTATGCTTTATTTTAGATTTTGACATGGTCAGATGTTGACTTCCCTAGAACATTATAAACGTATTTTCTATGACGAATTGTAATTATTGTTATAATAAAAACACTGCGGGAACTGGAAACCTTATCAATTAAGACAGTGTACGTACTATTACATCCAATGAGCTAGTCAAATGAAAGACAAAACTAGATATCAAAACGCGACGTTGTTGAGGACACGGCGCTGCACACTTTGGCGGTTTGCCCCGCTTAGGCATCGCAGCGCCGTGATTTGATCGCGGCAGTCGGATCGGTTGCTCTCTCGCTCCCGGCCGTAGTTCAGTCTATGGTCCGGCGTGAGAGGTCGTGAAGCGCCGTCGCCTCCTTTTGCGAGGAAGTGATTTCCATCAAGGAGGCGGCGGAGCGGGAGAGGGAGCTTTTAAACCCTCTCCCCAACCGCAGAGGCGGGCGCCGCACTGTGGGCTGAAAATCGACCTCCATAGACATAGAAATGAAAGTTGCTAGATGTTCGTTTTGTTGACGGATATGGCTTCTATTAGCTATTATACACATAACAATGTCATCTGAGCTAACTCCGCACAAAAATGAATTTATTATAAGGTTTTTTTGAAAAAAATGTATGGAGCTAGCATGAAAAATCTGAATATCTCTGAACTTGCAAGGAAAACCGTAATATCCTCAGAGATGGTTATAGGACTAATTATTTGTGATTTTTTGACATACTTCATATAACGGTACCTGCTGCAGATTTTTTTTTAAAAATCATCTTATTTCTAATTATTTTTTTTTGTTTTGGTGTATAAGTAAAGAAACAACACGTTATATGCATATAATACTAAATCTTCGCCAGTTATTTGTTAAAATATCAAGAAAATTATTTTTGCCTAACATAGTATATATGTTTTAAAACAGTTAATTGGATACCATTACTGAACTTTGCATACAGGTAAACTACTGAATAATAAATTAGCCTTCTAATGAGTTCTGAATAAGAGATTAAGTGATTTGCAATGTCGCACAATGGTAACTACGGATTACACTAATTAAAATCTTACAGGTAAGTACATAAGTAACTTAAATAGTTAATTAGATATGTTACGAGTTCTAAGAAATATTTTCGACAACTGTCTAATGAGGTCGTTAACTAATGTTGGGCTGAAATATAAAATGGTTAACATTTTGCATCATAATTTAGTTTATTCTAAGCTTTGTTACCCCTAACATATCACTGTGAAATTTTATAATGGAAAGTTTAAATACCAATTTAGACCTATTCGTTCTTCTAAAATGTAAGAGTACTTCATTTGATCATGAGGTATTGTTTAGTGAAGTTATATCCCGCCTAGACGTTTGTCTTTCCGTTGAAGATCATGTGACTCTAAAAGAATTTTGTCGGAGATTTGTACGAGCTGCATCACAAAGGTGGCAAAAATCTCACCGAATTCTTGATACTTTTAGAAAACAATACGAAATTTGGCTGCAAGCAACTATCGATTGGCCAAGTTGTATAAATTTAGTCGCTCAAGAACCAACTGTTGCTGAGGGATCAAGATCAATCTCTCCAGAACCCTCAACATCATACTCTGTTGGTACAATGACAAAGAAGTCACGAAAACCATTCGAAGATCTGGAAAGCAAACAGAAGAAGAGAAGATCTGATGAGCATAAAACTGACAATCCCAGTGAATTGGCATATACAGCAGCAGCGCGTTTTAAGGAAGAAGGTTGTGAGGATATCGCATCTGTAATCGAATATATGCTGAAACATCCTGAAGCAGTCTC
The DNA here is from genome assembly GCA_963675205.1 of Catocala nupta. NCBI lineage: Eukaryota > Metazoa > Arthropoda > Insecta > Lepidoptera > Erebidae > Catocala > Catocala nupta. Next base: position 706,448 of record OY776100.1, on the reverse strand, counting down.
TAAAATTAAGGAAACGCTTAAGCAACCGGTGAAAACTATCTTATTTACACCAGAAAAATCACTTGGATTACTCCTTTCATTAAAATTATCAATGTGGCAATACATCACTTTACGAGAGTCAGCTATTCGGGAAGGTAGAAAGGATATTTATCCATCCTACTATAAAGTGCAACAAACCAAGCTGGCATGCTATCCTCCGAAGCAATCAGTGTTAGTGACCGATTCATCGGCAAGAATAACCCTTCAAGCTTTACTCGACATTACGGTCAAAAGAATCCTCCAAAGTTTTCCTAACGATGATGTGCAAAATAAGGATTTAAAATTGATATCTAAATGGGGTTTCGATGGTGCGTCAAACCAAAGCCGATACAAGCAGAAAATGGATAGCGATCAAGACGATTCAAGTATTTTCATGACTTCCTTGGTGCCACTAAAACTGACTGATGGAGACAATACTTTGTGGATGAACCCAAAACCATGCTCAGCAATGTATTGTCGTCCAGTTCAATTTACTTTTGTGAAGGAAAGCGAAGCAGTAGTCATCGAACACAAACGACGAATGGATGAAGAAATTAAGGCTCTCATTCCTACAGAGTGCAATAATAGAAACAGGGTGAATCATCACCTAATGATGACAATGATCGATGGTAAAGTCTGCACGTATTTGTCTCAAGCCAGATCAAGTTCATCATGCTATTTGTGTCTGGCAAAACCGACAGAAATGAACCGTTTGAGTGTAGTAACAGCAAAGACCGTATCTTCTGATATATACGAGTTTGGATTGTCATCTCTACACGCCCGTATAAATTGTATGGAATGTTTACTACATATTTCGTATAGACTAGATTTTAAAGAGTGGGCTGCGAGAGGTAACGAGCACAAAGAAATGCTAAGTAAGAGAAAAAAGATTATTCAAGACAAATTTAAAGACGAATTAAATCTATTGATTGACATTGTTAAACAAGGTTCCGGAACTACTAATGACGGCAACACTGCAAGAAAGTTTTTCAAATTTCCCCATAAAACTGCAGCCATTACTGGGTTGGACGAAGAACTAATAAGAAGATTTGCTGTGATTTTACAGGCAATAACTTCCGGGGAAAAAGTAGATATAATTAAATTTAAAGATTATGCCTTCAAAACAGCAGAGAGGTACGTGGAATTATATGACTGGTACTATATGTCATCAACCGTCCACAAATTACTTATACACGGGGCAGACATAATCGAGAAGAATGATGTTGTACCCATAGGAAGTCTCTCGGAAGAAGCATCCGAGTCTCGCAATAAAGATTTTAGGAGGTTTCGGGAACATCATTCGCAGAAAAAGAGCAGGCAAGATTCGAATCATGATATCCTTAATATGTTAGTTGTTTCTTCGGATCCTTTTATAAATGTACAAAGGCCCAAGTTAGATGCCAAGAAAAAGGAGGATTTATTTCCTGAAACCCTCAATTTAATTCAGTTTCAAGAAACTGACTTTGAGTTTCTAGGCAATCTAGATTCTGATTCAGAAATCGACGAGAGTGATAAGGAAAACTAGAAACTTTTTGTGCTTTTAATTATAATTCTATTCAATGTAATTTTTTCATGATCTTTCGTTATTTAGCTTTGGTACGTAACTATGTTTTGCAATTGATTTATTTTTAAATATTTTATATTACTATTCTTGTACCTATTTATATTTTTGCATACTTTTGTACCTATGTTTTGTTTTATATAAATTTAATCAACTATTAAAAAATACCTTTTTAATTTATTTTTCTTTTTATTTAATGCCTATTATTAGCGTTAATAAAATAACTAACTTATCGATTGATCTTTACTTTGACATTAGTAGAATTTAATGATTTAAAAAAATACCTTCATTTAAACATAATAATAAAATAATTAGACAGTTGTCGAAAATATTTCTTAGAACTCGTAACATGTCTAATTAACTAATTAGTTTACTTATGTACTTACCTGTAAGAATTTAATTAGTGTACTCCGTAGTTACCATTGTGCGATATTGCAAATCACTTAATCTCTTATTCAGAACTCATTAGAAGGCTAATTTAATATTCAGTGGTTTACCTGTATGCAAAGTTTAGTAATGGTATCCAATTACCTGTTTAAAAAATATATACTATGTAAGGCGAAGATTTAGTATTATATGCATATAATGTGTTGTTTCTTTACTTTTACAATAAAACAAATCGTTTAATGTTAAAAAAAATTAATTAAAAATTAGATGATTTTTAAAAAAAATTCTGCAGCAGGTACCGTTATATGAAGTATGTCAAAAAATCACAAATAATTAGTCCTATAACCATCTCTGAGGATATTACGGTTTTCCTTGCAAGTTCAGAGATATTCAGATTTTTCATGCTAGCTCCATACATTTTTTTCGAAAAAACCTTATAATAAATTCATTTCTGTGCGGAGTTAGCTCAGACGACATTGTTATGTGTATAATAGCTAATAGAAGCCATATCTGTCAACAAAACGAACATCTAGCAACTTTCATTTCTATGTCTATGGAGGTCGATTTTCAGCCCACAGTGCGCCGGAGGGCGCGAGATGACCTCCAGCCACCCTGAGGTTTGACCTGGGGGTGGCGGGCTTTGTGGGCCTGCCCGCCACCCGTTCAGCACTAGGTCCGAGAGGCGGCGTGCGTGTTCCCACGCGCGCCTCTGTGTCGAGTCCGTCTCCCCTCTAGGGGGGGAGGCAGTAGGGTATTTATAGAAGTGAGTCCTTTGGGTAGGTCTCTTCGCGTAGTGGCCTGCCGTTTCATACGGCGGGCCGTAACCTCGGCGGGGTCGCGACCGCATGCGAAAGCGATTCGCGCGGCCCCGTCAATAGTCGTTTTGTCGAGGAACACCGTGGTAGGTTTAGTCGGTATTCCGGGAGGTACATTATCTCTTTTCCATCTTTCTTTTACCCCAGCGAGTCCGACATAATACCTCCGCCCGCCCCCGCGGAGGGATATGCGTCATTCCATTGCCGCAAGTAAAAAAAAAAAAAAGAAAGTATAATTTACATCTTTAAATTATTATAAAGCTACTTACCTGAACTGGGTTAGACCTGTGTTTCAGGCGATCACTTGTCTATCTTTTTTAAAAGTGGACATTTATTTAAATATATTTTTGAACAATAATATAACTAAATATAAACTTAAGCTAAACCTGCCTGTACACGTACAAGCAACTGTGTCATACAATAAAATGCTTAGGTACCTCAAGTATAATTACGTCATTTTAATATTTCTAACAAATTCTCTGTGTCTGCATAATTGAGTTTACCTAAATATTCCGTTATCATATGATTACAATTTTTATTACTGACGCTGTATATGCTTAGCAACTTATTTTACTTATTATACAAAAATGGACCCAAGAATATATAAAATCAGTTACAAATGCATGCCAAGTTTGAGATTTGTTACAAACCAGGTATTTCTTTCTCTTATCTGAAGGTATAGGAATAAAAGGGAGTTCAGTGTGCTGTTTCAGTATCGTGTGTAGAATAAATAATTGTCGGACAGTTATTTATTTATTTATTTATTTATTTATTATAGTTAATTAAAACGGCAGTACACCAATTACATTAATTAACATAGAGACAATAAAAATCATATTACAAACATAAAACATAAAAAGAAAGAAATACAATAAAAGACTATAATAATTACAACAAAAACAGAAACATAACATAAAAATTTATATGGAATTGTTGATTCCCTCTCATACCTCTTCTCGCAGAAAATTAAGCACTCTCGCATAAGCTTCTTCCATTCATCCGCAAACACATCACATTTAGGGCAGGCAGTCATGAGGGCGTTAAGCACCTCCAGGGAACGGCACACTGGCGACTGAGCTCTAGCAACAGTGCGGCATTTCGGTTTGGCGAATAATTTGGGCCGGCAGCTTTCACGGTGCCTGACGTATTTATCAGGCACATATAACCTAAGCAACAAAGTAAGGAGCTCAGGGCTGTCGATTCGTCCATGAAAGACTTTATTAGCCATCGTGAGTTGATTAAAGCCTCGTCTGACCTCTAAAGAATTGAAGCCTAACATCCCTAAAAGGTAGTTAGTAGGGTACATATACGGAAAGAAATTATAAATCTTTTTAAAAAGAAATCTGAGGAAGGTCTTTTGAATTTTTTCGAGCATGAGTGTCTGGGACGCTGTATAAGGATTCCAGACACATGAATTGGCCTCTAATTTGCTTCTTACTAAGGAGGTATATAAAAGACATATGACCTGAGGGTTCTGGAAGTCTGTAACATTTCTCAGAACAAAACCTAGTCGCCTATAACACTCCTTAGCAAGCTCGAACACGTGATTTTTAAATGTCATGCTACGGTCGAAGATTACGCCTAAATCCTTAATGTTGTGGACTCTGGTTATGCATGTACCATCTAATGTGTATTCGTAGTGGATCGGTCTCAACCCTCGGCCATAGCTCATCACATAGCATTTATTCGTGTTAAAATTAAGTTTATTAATAATGCTCCACTGATAAAGCTTGTCGACATCTTTTTGTAGGGCGATGCAGTCCGCAGTTGTTTTGATCTCCAGAGCTATTTTCAGGTCATCGGCATATAACAGGCATTTTGCCGATTTTACCTCATTAGTGAGATCATTTAGCATAATAAGAAACAAAAGCGGACCCAACACAGACCCTTGACTCACGCCTGAACTGGTGTCATAAGCCTTAGACTCGAAGCAACCATGCCTGACAAACTGTCTACGGTCCTTTAAATAGCTGGCGAAGAAGTTGAGAAGGCCTGGCGTAAACCCAATATTTCCCAACTTCTGTAAAAGGACATCATTGTCAACTCTATCAAACGCTTTGCGGAAGTCAAAATAGAGAACGTCAACTTGACCTCCCGTATCCAAGCTTAGATAGATATAGTCCGTGTGGATCAGAAGATTTGAGTCTACAGAGCGTCCACGTCGAAAGCCATGCTGTGCGTCAGATAGGTGTTCCTCTATCTGTTTATAAATAATTGTGTGGAGAATAATTTCAAATACCTTGGCAACAGTTGGGAGGATGGCGATCGGTCGATGCTCCTCAACAGATATTTTGTCACTACTTTTAGGTATAGGTGTAACTCGCGATAGTTTCCACTGCGTAGGATACACGCCAGTCTGAAGGGCTAGATTAAATACGTGACACAGTGGAACAGCCAAAATTGCCTTGCAGTCCTTCAAGATGAAGCCGGGTATGTTATCAGGACCAATCGAATTACCAGGTTTGAGCTTCCTAATCGCTTTAACTACGTCCTGTTCTGTTATGATGGGAAGTGCAACGTTACCTCCACCGGCACATGGTCTAAGACTGCTAGGATCCAATTCAGGTTTGTCGGGCAAGAAGACGCTGGAAAAATACTGAGCAAATGCTTCAGCAGCTCTGACTCCTGAACTAGCGACACCGTTGTACGTAACATTTGGTTCAAACCCACCTTTCGATCGTAAGTTTTTCACGTGTTGCCAAAATTGTAGTGGATTTCTTTTAATATCGTTCTCCACAGTACAACAATATAAGCTGTAAGCATGCCTAGCTCGAGTCTTTAATTGCGAACGTAAAATACTAAACTCTACATGTGCCTGTTCACAAAGTGAGACCTTCCATTTTTTGTGGAGTTGGTTTTTGCGTCTCACGTCGTGAATTAGATCTTTAGTGAACCAAACAGGTTAACGTCTATTTCGAGATGCCAATCGTTTTTTCTTAGGGATATAGGAATTAAAAATACTATATATGATTGAATAAAACATATCAATACCAGAGCAAGGATCATTGACACTAAGAACATCCTGCCAATGGGCTGTACGAATTTGCTCGTATATTAGTGAAAAGTCTGCTTTACTGAAATTCCAGTCCTTGCTTTTCTCAATATTACTGGGGTCTAATGTGTCATTACACTTAGGTGTAGAAATATTAAGTGTAATATCTAGTGCAGGATGGTAAAGATCGATTGGCACTAGTTCCAAGCCCACGCCTTGTTCGCATTTTACACTAAGACTCGCTCGCACCAGTACCACATCCAACTTACTTCCACGCATGTTCATAACTTCATTCATCTCAACCAGGTTACAAAAATTCAAAAAATAACAAAAATAATTATTAATATTGACAGAGGCACTCTTTAAATTAAGGTCGCCTAATATTATAACCGATCCACTCAAGTTCGAAATAAAGCTCTCGACTTTGCAAAACCATGTCATGTAGTCCTCATCAGTAGCAGAGGGCTTGATGTAGACAACGCAGATATTTACATTAATTGTACCGCGTGTAGTAAGTGCTGCCCACATGTCCTCCCCGTTGTTTGTCTCATATTCCGTTCGTCTAATCAGAGAAGTACCAGGGCGTGCGGCTAACAGAACTCCGCCACCTGCAGTTGATCGGTCTCTACGCAGGATGCTCCATTGTCCATATGATAATTCCGAGTCTTCAACTGAGTTATCAAGGTTTGTTTCAGTAACTGCCACCAAATCGTGTTCAGTGAGTAACAAGTTCGATCGCCAAGTGGGTAATTTGGTTTTCAATCCACGTACATTTTGATACAATATATGCAGGTGGCTGTAGCTTTTGTTTATAGCGGGCGTAACAAGTCTAAGTGGTTTATTGAAGTTCGTCATTTTTAGGACGAAAGTTACGGCGCCATGGTTTTACACATATATCTTCTGCCCAGTTTTTAGCCGCCATTACTTGGTCAGCGAGCCTCGACGGTACACCCAGCTTGAATGACGCGTAATTTCCACGAGCTTTAAGTAAATCTACAGTGCAGATATCGCTTCCACAGATATTAGATAGATGATCACGTACCTGGTTAACAGTTGTACCTTGTTTGACATAAAATAGGTGAAGATACTTCCATCTTTCTGAAGCTTCTAGGCCAGTAGAACCTGGTGCGGCTGTACCACGCAATACAGTGAGAGTGGAGAGCTGTGAGTGTCTTTTTCGCCGAACCTCTGTCCAACTGTTTGCTGTCTGATCTTCATCCCCCGTAACTGTGTCAGTCACAGAGTCAACAGAGACCGGCACTGGCAAGGAAGTGCAGGAGTTCGATGCTTGTGGTTGTTGGAAGGCGGCTGACGTTTGAGACTCCGATGTCGCAGTGGTAACGATGGATGTAGACAGTGGTCCTCTGCTATTCCTTTTCCCCGTGGAATTTGGCACCGCGACGGCATTCATCCTAGACGCCATTGAATTAGCAATCGGTTGTGATGTTGTAGCAAGGGATGGCGAAGTCCGGATATTGCTGTCAGCAGTTTTTACACGCTTAGCATTCTTGGGTATAGGATTTGGAGTCTTCCGAGACGGCGATAACTCAGTCACAATTATGGATTCAATTTTCTTGTTAATTGCATGCATTTCTTCATTCAGCTGTTGAATTGTCTGAGATATATTGCTCTCTGTGTGGTGATTGTCTAGAAGTCGACTTATAATACTTGGAAGCCTATCATCAACCACCTTTTCCAGTTCTTCCCGAATAATAGTCCGGATACTCTCTAGTGTGACTGATTGGGCACAATCAGCTGATTGTTGGCCTTTGCGAACTCCGCCGCGGAAGGTCGTTACGTTTTCGAAACTGTTAGGTGATGCTGTTGCTGGTTTCACAAATAAGGGCAGTTCGCCTGGGAGAACATTACGCTCGGCCAAGCGTACAGGAGTGTTTGTATTATCGCCCTTAGGTAGTTTGGAGCGACACCCTATACACATCCAGGTTGATATGAATTCATTGTTTGAATTCCTAAACGCTTCTATTGTAACATTGGCACATAGCAAGTCATAGACGCCTCCACATTTCGAACAGTCTATTTTAATGTCCTCAATTTTGTTTCGACATCCAGTACAAATGTGCGACTGAGAGGATGACATTATAACAGTGTCAAAGTAACGGCAATTGTCACGGTTATGTCGTCCACGTAACCGTGAAAATCCGATGCACTAACTCCAAAGTCACAATGAATTGCACTTAAAAAGTTTAGTTTAGATATTTTATTTGTTTTGTATATATACTTTGATAACTTATTACGATTGTTATATTAGATTATGTAGCGTCTCCACTTAACTTTATATGCGTTTTCAAAGTTCTATTACGACTATTTATAGTCCTTTGAGATTTTCGTTCACTATTATTGCGCACCCGATGATACGATGTATTTGATATCGTTTCCTGGAATTTGCGCGGAGGAGCGGGCGGGTGGCGGGCGGCAGAGTGCAGTGCAGGTGTGCGCTCGGTGGCACGGGCGATGTTTGACGTCACAGTGAGCGATCCACGGGTTGGGGTAGGTCAGGGACCGGCGAATATTATAAAAACTTTTTATCTTAAAACTGTGATAACTTTTTAGTTTGGTTGAATTATCAAATTTGGTTTTCACTAATAGTTAGATAACACAATAAACTTTAAGTAAATGATAAAACAAATGTTAATATGTTAAATTTAACACTTAAAACTGATATATTTTGCGGAGCAAAATAAAACGTGACTACTCGGTTCAAAAGCGACGAACTCCTCGTTACATGTCGTTAGTACCTTACATGTCGTATAAAGCTGATGTGATGGAAATAAAAACGGTTGAAATGTGGCTACCTTTAAAATTGCTCTTTGGGCACTTTCTAGAGGGAGTAAAATTGACTTTGCAGCTCCACCCCAGGAAGTAATGCAGTAGGTTAGTATGGATTGACACAAAGCTAAATATACCTGTTTTATTAATGTGTAGTCGGCTATATTACGGAGATTCTCAAATATATATATTAATTTACGTACTCTTGTACATAATAAATCGATATGTTTACGGAAATTAAGATTTGTGTCAATAGTGATACATAGATATATGGATTTCGCTAAAGTGGGACAAGAGCATGCAATGTCGGCGTTTATTGTACAGTTATTTGCGTATATGTTTGAATTAGTGGTTGGCATGTTTGTGTTCCGCATCGTGAATGAAATTTATTTAGTTTTATCAGTATTTAAGGTTAGTAAATTATTGTAAAGCCAGTTATTTACTATGTTAAAGCCAGTCTGAGCGAGTTCATAAACATCAATACGTGATTTTGCTGAGAAGAGTAACGCAGTGTCATCCGCGTATGACATTATGATACCATTTTGTAGTTTCAAGCTGCAGAGGTCATTTATATAGATAAGGAACAGAGTAGGCCCTAAAATGCTATCTTGAGGAATTCCATAAGAACTATTTCTTAGTTCAGAACTTGTGGACTGACCAATTTTCACGCACTGATAGCGATCACTAAGATAATCAGCAAATAATTTAAGTTGGGTTCCCCTTATTCCAAGTGTTTCAAGTTTGTGCAATAGCATAGAGCAAGAAATAGTTTTAAAAGCTTTAGCAAGGTCCAGAAAGATACCAATGGAGTGCATACCCTTATCCAAATTGCTAGTTACATAGTTAGTTAATTGATGTACTGCTTGGTTAGTTGATTTTTTTGGTCTAAAACCAAATTGATGTTCCGATAGCAAATTGTTGTCTTCAAGATATCTGAATAATCTACAGTTTATAATTTTTTCTAGAATTTTGGACAGGCCTGATAAAATTGAAATAGGCCTATAATTATTTATACTTTGTTTGTCCCCAGATTTAAATATAGGGATGACCACTGCTTTTTTTAACAGTTTAGGGAACACTCCTTCTTGTAGGCAAAATTGAAAAATATGTGTTAATGGAAGAGCAAGTTGGTGTTTAAATCTTTTTAGTATGTTATTAGATATATTATCCCACCCAACGGCACAAACGTCTCGTAACCCTGATATAATACTTCATCGACATCGGTGTCTAACAAAACAAAAGAATTTAATGTAGAAGAAGACCTTATCAATTTCAGAGCAGAAGAGCTCCTAGAGTGTAAGGCATTTTCTGCTAGGTTTTTACCAACGTTAGCAAAATAGTAATTGAGTTTATTAATGGCTTCGGATGGGCTTGATTCCGTAAGAAGTAATTCAAACGGTTGTTATTATACAGGGTGTGTCGTAAATAATGGTCCAAGCGCAAGGCAATGATTGTTTGCCTAATTATCTACAACTAATTCGGATGAATTTTTTTTAAGCCGTAGATTTGTTAAAATATCATTAAATTTTCGATTTTCATATTGTAATACCCAATTTCAAGATTTTTTACACTGATTCAGCAAATATTAATGTTTTCAAATATTTTTAGGAAAATATTTCTTAATAGTTTGCCCATGTTACAAAATAGCAATTTAGATAATATCAGTATAGTTGTTAGAGAAACAAGGTCGGAAATGATGACGTACTTTTTTTCTTATTATGATTATCCACGTTTCATAAATTCCACTGTTAAAAAATGTACCACATCGGAGTGACCCATGACTTTAAAAACAGTAAAGATAAAGATAAAGATAAAGATCAGTTTATTTGTATAAAACATGAGTACATTTACTCATATGCATGATGTTATAGTGTATTAGGGGCTCATCATGTTTTACCCTTAGGGTATACAAATATTCAAAATTATGTTTAAAAATAATTGATTTGACGCACATAAAATTTCAAAGGAGTCATTTTAAAAAAGAAAATAGAATTATTAATAATATTCATAATATAATGCATGCAAGTAAAATTAAAAAAATAAAGATCTAATATCATTAAAATTATAAAATATGCATGTCAAAAATAAAGTAAAAAATTAAAACGATAAAATGTCAGTTAATAAGGTCGGTAGTCACATAATTGTGATATATCAGATATGTAACGAAATTATGATTATGATAGTACTACAAATGGTCATTCAAAAAATCAATAACATTATAATAGGCCTTGTCAACCAAAAAGGCCTTCAACAGATTTTTAAATACATTTATGTTTTTCTGTTTCCACTCTTTTGGAATTTTATTATAAATAATTGGACCCATACAATTTATGCTCTGATGCATAAGTGCGGTCCTTGACTTGTGAATACGTAATCTGTTATTATCACGCCTGTTTCGATTGACTGTGTCAGACAGCTTAGGAAATAAATGCGGATTACTTCTCACAAACATAGCTACTTCAAAAATGTATAATTACGGTAGTGTTAGAATCCGGTGCTTGATAAACAATGGTTTACAACTCTCTGTACTTTGTATTATAAACATAGAACGTATGCAGCGTTTCTGAATTTTAAATGCTATATCTTTATTTGTTAAATTCCCCCAAAATATTAATCCATATCTAAGTACAGATTCAATTAGGCCATAATATGCAGTAAGTATTGCATCGGTGTTCACAGTTTGTGCAAGTTTGTATATAGCGTAGGATAGTGAGCTGATTTTATTACTCAACTTATCAATATGTTCTTTCCAGTTTAACTTTTGGTCAATAATTAAGCCGAGAAATCGAGTACTGGTTACTTCATTTATTTCAATGTTGTCGTGTATAATATTGAAATTTGATTGATTTTGTGAGTTTTGTCTGAAATGCATTATGTTTGTTTTAATTATATTGATTTTTAAATTATTATTATTAAGCCATGAAATTATTGATGTCAAAGAATTTGTTATGTCAGATTTATAATAGTCAATATCCTTACACGCTATGGTCACAGTACTATCGTCAGCAAATAATGTCATGGGTTGAATAGTAGCACCTGGTAAGTCATTAATATATATAATAAAGAGAAGCGGCCCTAGTACGCTGCCTTGGGGCACTCCATAGGTTACATAGCGCTCATTTGAGACATAGGTTTCTTCTGTCTTTGTTTTGATGTTCAGTCTACATATCTCCGTAATTTGTTTTCTCTCTGTTAAGTATGACCTAATTAATTTTGAAACATTGCCCCTAATGCCATAGGCTTCCAGTTTCTTTATTAGAATATCATGATCCACGTGATCGAACGCTTGAGACATATCACAGTAAACTGAACAGACCGGCGATGATTTATCGATGTAAGACATGACATTATAGATGAAATCATAAATTGCCATATTGATGGTCCTATTTTTGCGTAAACCTTTCTGTTCGTCACGTAAAATATTGTTTTTTCCAAATAATTATTAATTTCTTTATATACGTATTTCTCAAAGATCTTAGAGAATATGGAAATCAATGCAATGGGCCTATAATTCTCCATAAGTTCTTTATTATCCTTTTTGTGTAAGGATTTTATTACTGTTAACTTTAAATCTTTTGGATATATGCCAGTAGTTATGCTTAGATTTATTATATGGCTTAAGGGATAGCAAATATGATAATTTACCTCTTTAATCACTCTTGTTGAAAATCCATCATAGCCGACACTATTAGTGTTTCTTAGACCTTTTATAATTTTATTTATGTCATAAGGCAAGGTCGGCGCTAGAAACATTGAATTTAAACGATGATTGATCAGTTGTGTCACATTTTTACCAACACATGGTAATGATTTTACTTTGTTGATGAAGTAACTATTGAACGCATTGGCCATATGTGTAGGATCTATTATATTAGTGTTTTCATTTAATTTTATGTTTGTAATAGATTCCTTTGGCAAGTTCTGTTTGGTCTTGTTTATTATTTGCCACGTAGCCTTGGATTTATTTATAGATGTTTCTATTTTATAATTGTTTTGAGCGCGCTTAGTTCAATTTATAATTTTTTTTAACATTTTAGTGTACTTAACATATTTTTGGTGATTACTTTTTGTGGGTTTTAATCTGTAACTCCATAGCAACTGTCGTTTCGGCTTACTACAAATTTTAATACCACGCGATACCCATTTTTGTTTAGTATATATATGTATAAGATTTTTATTATAGGAAAACACAGGTCATAAAAAAAACAGTACACTTATTAAGGTTTCTAAAATGGTAAAAAACACGTCTAGTCCTTCTAGTTACAAATTTATTGCTATGAATCTGAGGAAGGTGCTAATGCAATAAAATTTTATTATAATTTAAGATGTAACCAGACTATTATTTTATTATTTCAAATACCTGCCTACCATCTCCTTGTTCGTTTCAAGATGCGCACGCCTTTTGTTTTGGTTTAGCGGCACGCCGCCGCGACACCTGGGTCAGTCACTTCCTGAGCTGGAATGGGACGGCAATAGCTTAATCTTTATGACTGCAATTATCCGGTTGCTATGTGTAAAATAGATAGATAGCACCGAGCTTTGTTCGTTGTTGCGTGCAATTACACCTCAAACATTGCTTATGCCGAATTCTGTTGCAGAAATTAAAAATGCGATCAAATAATGTGTTTGTAATTTTATTCTCACTGTTAGATAATATCTGCCTTACTACATTTTATTAAAACTATTTTGATGATAGGATATAAAAAAGAAACAAAACTAAACAAAAATTCATTTATTCCTAAAATTTACAATAAATGTTCAAATTGTTTTCCCCTTGCTATAATGCAAACTCGACATCTCCTGATGAAAGCTGCCTTTAATCGATTTAAATTTCTATTATTGATAATCTCAGCGGCTTCTCTTATGCGCAGTCGCAATTGGTCCACTGAAGTTATTGGTCGCTCGTAAACCAAGTCTTTCATGCATCCCCAATAAAAAAAAACCAGTGAATTTAGGTCGGGAGATCTTGGCGGCCACAAAATAGGGCCTAACCGGCTGATCCATCGGTCAGAGTAGGCTTGATTAAGAAATAGCCTTACTGCCGTCGCGTAGTGTGCTGGACATCTGTCATTTTGTAGCGACATATTGGTTCTCACTGCTTCCGGTACATTTTGCAACAGCGCCAGCAATTCATTTTGTAAAAAATGCAAATAATAGTCAGCAATTAGAGTCGCTGGCAACTCTAATGACCCAATTATTTTGCCATTGAGGATGCCAGCCCATAAATTTATTTTAAATTAATCCTGCTCCTGATCCTGAAGACAGGAGTATTGTCTCATCAAATGGGGATTTTCTAACTGCCAACTGTGCAAATTATGCATGTTGAGATATCCGTCTCGTCTGCAAGAAGAATCTTCGCCCCACAAAATGTTTTTAAAAAAATTGCGGGTCTTCCCGGATCAGTCGAAGCATTTTTCGGCAAAATGCCACTCTGAGAGGGTAGTCTCTTGGCTGCAATGTGTACACATTGGTAATGGTACTGGTAAAACTGATATTTCTGTAGCACTTTATGCTTCGACGATTTAGGTACACTAGTGCGTCGTGTTATGACGCGAACTGAAGTCGAGGCGTCACTTTCGACTTCCGCTAGTATGGCTCTTGTATTTATTACTCGCGATCTTCTTTCACTAGCTCCACCAATTCCGGAACCAGGAATCCTTCCCTCTAGGTACGAGTTATGGACTCTAACAAAAACTCGATGATCGGGATGACGCTCGTTCGGGGATCTTTCGCGATACAATCTTGCGGTTGCTCCGGCATTACCACGGCATTCTCCGTAAATAAAATTCATGTTGTAGTAGTCTTGTGTGGTATACTGGTGACGTGGCTTTGTTCTTAAGTTAAATTTAAACGCACAAATCCTTAAGAATGCCAAGTGGTTGAATCCAATAAACAAAGTCCAAATCGATTGGCAAAATAAGATTCAAATTCACAATTTATTATATCACAGATGGGAACAAAAATACGTGTGTTGTAATCACTACTGCAAGTACAACTAGGCAAGGTTAGAGGTGTGATAGCACGCGACCACAAACAATCCCGGTGCTATCTATCTCTTTTATACATAGCCGGATAATTATAGTCATAAAGATTAAGCTATTGCCGTCCCGCTCCAGCGCAGGTAGTGACCCAGGTGTCGCAGCGGCGTACCGCTAAACCAAAACAAAAGGCGTGCGTGTCTTGAAATAAACGAGGAGATGATAGGCAGATATTTGAAATAATAAAATAGTCTGGTTACATTTAAAATTATAAGACAATTTTATTGAATTAGCACCTTTCTCAGATTCATAGCAATAATTTTGTAACTAGAAGGACTAGACGTAAGTTTTATACCATTTTAGAAACCCTAATAAGTGTACATGTTTTTTAAGTCATGGGTCACTCCGATGTGGTACATTTTTTTTACAGTAGAATTTATGAATCTTGGTTAATCATAATAAGGGGAAAAGTATTTCATCATTTCCGACCTTGTTTCTATAAAAACTATACTGATATTATCTAATTTGCTATTTTGTAACATGGGCAAAGTAAATTAAGAAATATTTTACAAAAATATAGGAAATGTGTTAATATTTTCTGGACCAGTGTAAAAAATCTTGAAATTGGGTAGTAAAATTTGAAAAATCGTACAAAAATATATTTCGACAACCATACAGCTTAAAAAAATCATCCAAATTAGTTGTAGATAATAAGGCAAAGAAGGGCCCTCAGTAAGATAGAAAAATGTTTATTACGATATTAGGTGACTAGCACAAAAACACCGTATAAACTGAAAGTCCTTTAATGACTGTATTCAATGTACAAAATTAATTTTTATCAATAACGTGCGTCCTGTACAGACTAGAATCCGCCATCTTATTATCCTAGTCGTGGCGTCGCCCGCAATCGCCGGCGCATTACGGCCCCCGCGCGTCTTACTCCGTCGTCCTCCCCCCCCTTGGAAGCTGAGTTTCCAAGGAGCTCATGGGAATCTCCTGTGGGCAGAACGCAGACCTTTGTCAACGCTCTTTTGATGATGCCCTTGGACGTAGCAATGTCCACAGCTCTGCAGACTCCATCAGGTCCATGGTAGAATTTGTTGATGCGTCCCAGGATCCATTTCATTGGCGGTAGTTGATCATCCTTGATGAAGACCATGTCTCCAATTTTTATATTTTTCCCAATAGATTGGTGCCATTTTACCCTCTGTTGAAGTTCGGACAAAAACTCACTCGACCAGCGTGTCCAGAAATGTTGTCTCATACGCTCCAGCTGCTGGTATCGATTGATAGAGATCTTGGTTGTTGTTGGAGATGGTAGGGATGACAAAGGACGCCCGATGAGGAAGTGCCCGGGTGTTAAAGGAGTCAAATCGGAAGGATCCGCTGACAAAGGTGTCAACGGCCGCGAATTCAATATTGCCTCAATTTGCGTAAAAAGAGTAGTTAGCTCTTCAAATGTTAGGCTTTTATTTCCTGCTATACGTTTCAAATTAAATTTTGCCGCCTTTACTCCAGCCTCCCAGATGCCACCAAAATTAGGTGCATAAGCGGGACTAAATTTAAAATCTATGCCCTCACAGACACCGAAATCAGTGACAGACCCGTTCATGGCTTTAAGCATTCTGCCTAACTCGTTATTCGCCCCTACAAAATTCTTACCATTGTCACAATGGATTGTACGTGGTTTACCGCGTCTAGATATAAATCAGCGTAAACATAGAATGAATGCGTTAGTACTCAATTCACTCACAACCTCTAAGTGCAGTGCTTTAGTGGCAAAACACACGAAAATACACAAGTAGCATTTACTCGTTTTTGCCCCACGACCCCTGCGACTAGAAATTAGAAAGGGACCAGTGAAATCAGTACCACAAGTTTCAAACGGAGGAGCTGGATTGACTCGAGAGATAGGTAAGTTACCCATTATTGGTTGTACATTTTTACCTTTTAATTTAGTACACTGTACGCAATTATGTATAGTTTGTGTAGCTAAAACTCTACCACCGATGGGCCAAAAGTCTTCACAAATTAAATATAATAATTGTGATGGTCCACAGTGTAAAAGACGTATGTGTTCTTGTTTAAATAAAAGTTTCGTAAACGGATGTTTGGAATCGATAAAGATAAAGATAAAGATAAAGATTGTTTATTTGTCACAACATGTGTAAATTTTGGTATTATGTTACATATTATATATATAGAGTTTCAACATGTTCTGTCCATTCCTAGACATGCAAATATTGAATTAATAATAACAAAGTGGGCTTTTCAAATTAATAGAAAATTAAATAACATTATTATATAAATTGACAGTTAAGAAACAACATTATTATTAACATGTCAATGTAAATATAGCCTATAAAATTATACGGAAAAAATGAATGTCAGATATAGTACTAATAATTATGTCCAAATTTACAACAATGTCAAAATTTAATATATATGTTACAAATTCAAGTTAATTAGGAAATTAATATAATTATATAAATTAACAATTATGAAACAACATTATTAATAACATGTCAATGTTAAAATCATACAGAAAAAAAAAAAAAAAAAATAATGTCAGTTAAAATAGTAATAATTATGTCCAAGTTACAACAATGTCAAAATTTAATATTTATGTCACAATTAAATAGGCAACAATTACATTACATAATGCTTTTATCATTGAGAAATTCGTCTATAGTATAATAACATTTGGTTGTCAGAAGTGCCTTTACAAAGCGTTTAAATTGTGTTATATTGAGGGCCTTGCATGAATTAGGTAATCTGTTATAGATTTTTGGAGCCATACAGAAAGTACTTTTATTTAAGAGTGTTGTATTTGCAGTGTGCATACATAATTTATTGTCATCACGGCGACTGCGAACGGTTACGTCTGACATTTTTGGGAAAAGGTGTGGGTTAGTTTTTACGAACACTGCAGTTTCATAAATGTATAGACTCGGCAACGTTAAGATGTTATGTTGAATAAAGTGCAATTTACAAGTGTCTGTGACTTGTATCCCAAACATGGTTCTTATGCACCTCTTTTGCAGTTTGAACACATTTAATTTGTGGACAGAATTGCCCCAGAACATTATGCCATATCTTAGTATGGGTTCAATGAGGCCATGGTACGTAATCAGCAAAGCTGGTAAATTTACTAATGGAGCAAGTTTATAAAGCGTATATGATCGGGTGCTAATTTTTTTGGATAACTCCTCAATATGAGCTTTCCAGTTCAACTGTTTGTCTATGACTAATCCTAGAAACTTTGCATTATCTACATCACTTATAATGTCATTATTGTACTGTACTTTAAGCTGATTGTTTTTCGGTCTTTGGCTAAAGTGCATGACATGAGTTTTCTTGAAATTTATTTTTAAGTTGTTCTTGTGCATCCAGTCTATTATTGCAGAAAATGCGTGGTTAATATCACGTTCATAGTGATCTAGTGACTTGCAAGCTACTGTTAGTGTGCTGTCGTCAGCAAAGAGAGTCATAGGTTGCTCAGTTGATCTGGGAAGATCGTTAATATAAATTATAAACAATAATGGACCTAGCACGCTCCCTTGTGGGACTCCATACGCTACAGTCCGTTCGTGTGATGTACTTGTAAATTGTTTTTTATCGTTAAAAACAATTCCTTCGACAACCGTGTATTGTTTTCTATTTATCATATATGACATAAGCAAATTTAGGATGTTACCCCTGATACCATAACGATACAGCTTATTTTTGAGGATTGTATGGTCTACATGATCAAACGCCTGCGTCATGTCGCAGTACACCGCACACACGGGGTTTTTCTTGTCCATGTTTGTTATTGTCTGATGTAAAAAGTCATATATGGCCATATTGATAGACATATTGTTCCTAAAACCCTTCTGCTCTTTCGAGATAATACCAAAATGTTCCAAGTAACTGTATACTTCCCTATGTATGTATTTCTCAAAGATTTTAGAAAATGTAGGTAAAAGTGCTATCGGCCGGTAGTTTGACATAAGGTCTTTGTTCTCTTTTTTATGAATTGGTTTGATAATGGACACTTTCAATCGCTCTGGAAATACTCCTTGACTTATACATAAATTTAATATGTGACTAAGATGGTTACTGATAAGACTATCAACTAATTTAATAATTTTAGTGGAGATGCCATCATAGCCTACACTATTGGTATTTTTTAGATTTTTTATAATGCTTAGAATATTTTGCGGTGTACTAGGGGCCATGAACATAGATTCACTTTTATTGGGTATAGCAAAAGCAGGTTGTGTAGATGTCATGGGAACTGGTTGAATTTTATCTATAAAAAAGTCATTAAAGCTATTTGCTATCAGAGTAGGGTCCGTTATGGTTTTATTGTTCACTGTTATTTTTTGTATTGTTTGTTTTGGGACATTTAATTTATTATTATTAATTATTTGCCATGTAGATTTCATTTTATTATTAGATACATTAATTTTATGTATATTTTGTGACTTTTTAGTAAGATTTATAATTTTTTTAAACAACTTTGAGTAATTAATATAAGCTAACTTATTAGAATGAGATGGTTTTATTCTACTCGTCCATAGGAGTCGTCTTTTGTTCTTGCTGCAAATTCGAATACCCTTCGAGATCCATTTAAGCGGTTTAGTTGCTCGGATTGTTACAAATTTTAAGGGAAAGCAAAGTTTATAAATTAGTTGAAATAGATCAAAAAATAAATTGAATGCTGTAATGATAATAATGATAATAATCGAATGTTTTTTATTATAGGGAACAAGTGCCTTTTGAAGCCGACCTCCGACACGTAAGACCTTATTGTCATCTAGAAAAGGATTCAAAGATAAAATTCGCGACTTACGATTCAGATATCCTCTTTTGCCTAGAGAATGAATTTCTTGTTTAAGAGATTCTCTTTGTGCAATTTTAGCTAAAGTAGAAAACGACTTCATCAATTCCTTAATTGTCAGATTGCCCTTTATCTTATTTGTTTTAGACTTAGAATTTTCTATAAACCGCAGTACGTACGCAAAAATTCTTTGCATTCTATAAAAGCTTGAACAAATAAGGAACAGATTGAAATTAGGATTCTCTTCGCTCTGTACATTCAAACTAACCTTTATTTCAGGTAATGTCGTATGAACTAGATTGTACACTGGCCATTCTTCCTCTGGCCGTGTTAGAAAAGGAGCACCATGCCACCACAATTTATTTTCTTTAAGGTGTTGCGGCTTTACTCCTCGAGATGCGAGGTCAGCAGGATTGTCTTCGGTAGGTACATGCCGCCAAACGTATTTCGAGGTAAGTTCGCGAATCTCTTCTATTCGGTTACACACGATAATTTTTAAAGTTTTTGGTTCACAATTAATCCAACCTAAGACTATCGTCGAATCAGTCCACAAAACGCAACGAGAAATATCGAAACTTTTAAGACGTAATGACTTCACAATTTTAGTAAGCAGCCGAGCACCCAATAAAGCTCCTAGTAACTCCAGCCGGGGTATCGTCAGTTCTGGTTTCAATGGAGCCACCTTTGTCTTGGCACAAAAAAGATGAACTGTAACCTTTCCTACCATATCAGTAGACTTAAGATACAAACACGCACCGTAAGCCATTTACGAAGCATCCGTGAAGCAATGTAATTCAACGTTGCTCGGAGCCTCACAAACGACGTGCCTCAACGAGGGACCTCAAAAGTGGATAAACAGTGCAAATTAGTTAAAAATTCCTGCCATTCAGTTGTGATTATATTTGGTATAGGATCGTCACAGTCATTCTTTAGCAACCATAATCTCTGAAGTAATATTTTAGGAATTATAGTAGTAGCTGACAACAAACCAAGAGGATCAAATAACTTTGACGATGTCGAAAGAATATTCCTTTTGGTAACTTTTGGATCAGCCTCGAGTGTAATAGAAAAACGTAGAGTATCAGTTTGAGGAGACCATTTTAGTCCTAGAACCGTAGATTCCTTACAGAAGTCCTGACTTTGATTAGTTATAGGAATATTATCAAAGATATCAGGCACATTCGTACGGAACTTTCGCAACGGCATGCAAGCTTCTGATAATTTACAAATAACTTGTGCTAAGTTATTCTGTAACTCTTTTTTAGAATTAGAGCCCGTATTTAGGTCATCAATATAAAAATCGTGTTTAATAATTTTCGCGACATCTGGTTTATCTTTGAATTTTTCTGACAACTGTAATAAACACCGCGTACTTAAAAAGGGAGCCGAAGCTGTTCCATAAGTTACCGTGTTCAGCTGCATAACTTTGAGTGGCTGAGCCTCAGTATTCCGCCAAACTATTAACTGCAGATGGCGCTGTGATTAATGTACTTCGATTTGTCGGTACATTTTTTCTATGTCGCCGGTCACAACAAACGCATTTTGACGGAAGCGCAGCAGGATTGAAAACAAATCATCTTGCACCACCGGCCCTATGAGCTGAATATCGTTAAAGGATTTACCACTTGTAGTTTTACACGACGCATCGAAAACTACGCGCAATTTTGTTGTCTCACTCTGATTACGTATAACTGCATGATGCGGCAGATAATATCCAAAGAGAGGACGGTTGATGGGAGATAAATGGCCCAAACGTTCATATTAATCAATAAAAATTTTATAATCTTCTTTCAGATGTAGAGATTTATTAAGTTTTCTCTCCAAACTTAAAAATTGATACTTAGCTATATTATAAGAGTCACCTAAAACCTTCTCAGGTGACTCACTCAAAGGAATTTTGACTGAGAAACGGCCTTCATTAGTACGTTGCATATTTTCTAAAAAATGACCTTCACAGAACTCTTCGACTTTGGTGAAATATTTTTTATCAACGGAAGGAAGTTCTTCAATGTCCCAAAATTTAGAAAGCGAAGCCTCAGTATGGTTTGAAAAGTGACAAGCTTTATTATGGGATCCAGAACTTATACCAGTTGGACCAGATATCAACCACCCTAACTCAGATTCTTGAAGAGTAGGCTTATTTCGCCCGAGTCTTATCTGATGACCATGCACAATCTTCCAGAACACGTCAGCGCCTAGTAGAACCTGGATATCGGAGGAACTAAAGAAACTCGGGTCAGCCAGCTCAATATTGGCAGGTAAGTTTAGCATTGATGTATTTATTTCAATACTTGGCAACTTAGTAGTAATTTGTGGTATAATAAGACAAGATATTGTCATGTAAAAAGAATTAACTCGAGATTTTATTTGTAACCTACACCGTTGTGTAGTAGTACTTATATTATTATTAATGCCCAATATATTAATTGGAACATTTTCAGACACAGGTAAGTTGATCTTCCTTTGCAGTGTGTGACGCGGACCGCGCGACCTTGATGGCTGCGCGTGAGTCGGAGTGGTGGCTGGCGCCCCCCTTCCCCTCCTGCCCGGCGGTAGCGGTATATAAGCCCGATCGCGTCCTGGACGTTTTTCTTGCGGCCCGGCTTCACACCTTCAGCTAAGTGTCCTGATTGTACAAGGACCACGAAGCAAGTCTTTAGCGAACCACGCCCTGACTATAGTTATATAAGTAAAGATTGTCTCTTTTAATTGTAATCTAACGCAATAAAAGTGTATTTGTTATACCTTCTCTCATTGTACTCTCTAATTATATCTACATTTATCTTAAAGTAAACCCTAAAGGTTACAAGTGTTTCTGATACAAAAGATGACTGGCTGCCACTATCTAGAAGTACCTTTACAGGATAATTTTTATTTGACATTGAGTCTAATACATCCACTTGGGCAGTACACAATAACACCTGGCCAGGTATCACAGCGGACAGCGAAACTTTGTTAACATCACCAACGCCTTGAGATTTACCGGGTGAGTTAGATGATTCATTATTTTTTATAATCATATTATTATCTACTGATTGTGTATGCAGTAATGTATTATGTTTTGTATTACAGAGCTGACAGCCTTTCCTAAAACAACGAGAGGGACGATGGCCTGGCCGGAGACAATTAGAACATAATTTCAATCTGGCGACTTCACTCGACCTTGTTTCCACACTCATATTTTTAAACTTGTCACATTCATGCAAAAAATGATCTTTTGTACAAATTACGCAACATTTCCTGTTCGTCTTTTCACTTGACACGACAAAAGATTTGGTTATTTTAGAATCCTTGCCGTGAAAGGATTTTTCAGATTTATAAATATCAAATTTATTAAATTGTACTGTTTCCAAAACATCAGCGCGATTACGCAGAAATGCATGCAATGCAATTCATGCAAAAATCATCAAGACTAGGGGAATCTGACAAAGAGTTCCTATGCTCCTCCCATTTGCGACATGTGGTGCCATCTAGTCTGCTTGTCATCATAAAAATAATCAATGTATCCCACAAGTCAGTGGGTTCTTTTAATGTATTAAGGGCTCGTAAATTCTTAGTAAAATAGTCTATCATATAACGTAGTGATTGATGGGATTCCCTGGCAAGAGGTTGAAACGAAAACAATGATTTTAAATGATTATTTACTAGTAGTCTAGTGTTATTGTATCTGTTGCAAAGAAGGTCCCAAGCTACTTTATAATTTTCAGCTGAAAAAGCAATTGATTTAATAACAACAGTGGCTCCCTCTTCCAACGAAGATAATGAAACTTATTTATTTCGGGAATACTGTCATTTTCATTTACTAATGAATTAAATGTATCACGATATTCAAGCCACTTCAATGAATTTCCATCAAAATGAGGCAAACCTATAGTTGGCAACTTTATATTAAAAGATTTAGAGGTTCTGGATGAATTGGTAGAATTATTTTCCAAATTATTTTCATCATTTTTGTGCGCATTCAGATAACATTCAATGTAATTTTGAGCTTGCGAAATTAATGAACAAAAATTATCTTCAATGACTTCTCTCTCGCCTACTTGCACTTCAGAATCAGAAGATAATATTTCTACTTTTCACTGAATTTCATCAAAATGCGACATTAAAGACTGAAGTCTAGTTAACTTTAACTGAAGCTCATCAACTTGAATTTTCGTAACAACTTTATGATCAATAAGCCTTAACAATATTGAAATATTTAGTGAAAGTAGTAATTCTCGATTTAATTGTACCACGAATATGAATCAAAACCTTTAAATCGTCGGCCATGGTTATAATATAAAATATGTACGGGTGAATAACGTGTTAAGCAAATTAAACAATATAGGTAATTAGAAGCCAAACCATGCAGACCGTTGTAGCTATGTACAACAGTCAACTCAGCAAACCGGTCCGTCAGCTGATCCAGGCGCCGCGGTGACACGTACCAATTCCTTAGAATTATTGCAAAGTAGATAGGTAGCTATAACAATTGGTATGTAAAAATGAAAAGAAAATGGCAGGCAGAAACTTAATGCGTATAGGCTTAATAGCTGTATGCAGATGCAGTTATATTATTATTTCGAATTATTATTTCGATTCACTGGCAAACAAGGCAAACTGAATTCGAAAAATTTAAATATATAAAATTTTACCTTTTAAATAAGTATTTAGTGTTTTAGGTAGGTATGAGTAGACTGTGTTCAGGTACTGGTGTAGTTGGCGAGATAAATGATACGAGAGTCCACAATTCAATGTCATATATTTTGGAATAAACGTACACGGTTACATAATGCACACTAGTTTGATAGCGGGTATGGGCAACGACTGACTGTATTACTTTTCGCTTGTGGGAACATTGCTACGCGTTCATTACGCAGAATGATACGTCAGCATTGCCACCACAAGTATATAATAAGAAATGGCTACTTCCATGATCGAACTCCAACGCAGCAATCGTATGTATTGTAAAAGCTGTCCGTCGTCAGGGTAATCGTAATCCAATCCAATAAGTACTATGTTTGTATAATTTTGTCCGTGTTTTGTTCTTAGAGACTTCGATTCCAGATCTTTCCACGCTTAGGTTCAGGTATATGAAATGTTCTGCTTCCACAAACGACTTCCATGCATCCATTTTTTTTTTTTTTTTTTAATGACTGTATTCAATGTACAAAATTAATTTTTATCCATAACATGCGTTCTGTACAGACTAGAATCCGTCTTCTTATTATCTTAGTCGTGGCGTCGCCCGCGATCGCCGGCGCATTACGGCCCCCGCGCGTCTTGCTTCCCCGCTGTGGTCCTACGCATCCTTAACAGTGCAGTAGTAACCATTTATCGATCAACCCAGGGAAAACTACTGTCGGGCCGTTTACTAGGATGAGAGATCTGACTGGCTTGGGAACTCTATCCATGTATGGTACACAGCTACAATGGTCCACGGAGGTGAAGTATCTAGGCATGACCTTAGATAACAAGCTAACGTGGAAACCTCATGTAGACAAAGCCATAATGAAGACCCAGCGGGTCTTCGGTATGATTCGTTCTACTTATGGGAAGACCTGGGGCCTGAAGCCCAAGGTCATCAAGTGGCTATACACGATGATGATAAGACCCATAATCACATATGGAAGCGTTGTCTGGTGGCTAAGAACCAAACTAGCAAAATGCAGGAAAGCGCTGTCGAAGGTGCAGCGATTAGCCTGCATGGCTATAACAGGGGCGTTCCCTACTACGCCAACGGCAGCGTTAGAGATCCTGCTGGACCTAACGCCACTACACATTGTTGTGGAGTTAGAGGCGATGAAGGCGCTACATAGACTATCTATACATGGGCTGTGGAGCGTCAACATGCCAGTAACTTGACACACAAAACTGGAGATCTCGAAGAATCTTAAAGAGATTATGAGCATGGGATGTGACAAAATGCAACCAATGCACATATTCAAAAAGAATTTTAAAATAAAGATCCCCACAAGGGACGAATGGAGACGAGGTCTACAATCCCCTGACAAGGGTTGTCTCATCTGGTACACCGATGGTTCCAAAATGGAAACAGTATCAGGCGCTGGTATTTATGCCAACGACTGCAAGGTGAACCAAAGCATGGGCAAATATGCAACGGTCTTCCAGGCGGAAATCTATGCTATAATTGCCTGTGCGCAGGAGAATATAAAACCAATGTCACTGACAAGATTGTTTATATTCTCAGTGACAGTCAAGCTGCTCTAAAGGCTCTGAACTCCTGTAGGGTGGACTCAGCACTGGTCCTGAACTGTGTTAAAGCCCTTAACAAACTTGGCAGGAAAAACACAGTCAGGCTGGTGTGGGTTCCGGGGCATACAGGGGTGCAGGGTAATGAGGAGGCTGATGTATTAGCCAAGAAGAAGGGCTCGGAGCAACTATTTGTGGGCCAGAGCCATTCGTAACTCTCTGAGAGTACCGTCAAGGCAGCTTTGAATGCACATGGCAATGATAAACACAGGCTAGAGTGGATGGCCCTTAGGGGTCTGGAACACTCCAAGAAATTCATTGCAAACAGAGCCATGGGCTTTACCTGGAAGTTCTGCGGGTACAACAAGGGCCAAATACGCCTACTCACAGGAGCGTTTACTGGTCATTTTGGCACCAACGACTTCCTGTGCAGATTGAGATTGTCAAACAATTCGATCTGCAGAGCCTGTGGTGAACAGGACGAGTCCATATCATACCTACTGTGTGAATGTGACGCGTTGGCCGGACTAAGGATGGGTCTGATGGGATTGGCATATCCGAACCCTGAAGACTTCAGGCTTCTCCCTCTGAAGTGTACGCTGCGACTGATGCAGTACTTCTATAGGGAGATAGCTCAGGGATAAACCTTGGGGCCGACACAAAAGATCCCACTGGGTCGAAGTCTCGCCGGTCTACAATGACTGGCCCCCGGATCAAGATAAGATAAGATAAGGCAAAGAATCATTGCTTTGCGCTTGGACCATTATTTACGGGACACTCTGTATATTGAGTAGCACTTACAAAAAACGAATGGCAATTAATGACATGACCGCTGGCTGATGTTGTCACGCGGACCGCGCGTGCCTTGACGGTTGCGCGCGAGTCGGAGCGGTGGCTGGCGCCCCCCTTCCCCTCCTGCCCGGCGGTAGCGATATATAAGCCGATCGCGTCCTGGACCGTCGCTTCTTCCGGCCCGGCTCCACACCTTCAGTTAAGTGTCCTGATTTCTACAAGGACACGAAGCAAGCCTTTTACGAACCACGCCCTGACTATTGCTTTGTAGTAACGACTAGTATTTCCTATATTTGTAAATCTAAATATATTAAAAGTGTAATTATCATACCTTCTCTTATTATTCTCTTGCGTTAAATTCACCTAGGGACACCACGCCCCTACGGCGTGGCCTGATCCTTTTAGATCTACTGATCTCCTAAGAAACCACTCTAAAGGTGCGGTCAAACAGCCGGCGTGCGCGGGGCGTGCGCGTGTCCCGCCGTGTTGTAATGTACTGAACTATATGAAAGCGTTCACACAGCCAGCGCTAGAGCGAGCGCGGGGCGGGCGCGGGACCGGCGCAGCGCGGCGCGGTGCGGGCGCGCGTTCGGCGCGCGTATTACGCATGCGTGGTATAAAGCTTTCAACACACTGTATCGCTATAAACTAATTGAAAATAGTCTGAAATGAAAATAACATACCGTGTCAATTGAAAATAATAACATTTTATTTGACATTTTTCATTAGTTTCTACTATGAGATTTATACACAAATAAAGAAATATTACCTCCATAAAATATATATTAATATGAAATGTATACTTTTATTCTGTATGAAACATAGCATGTAACATTAATGTGTGAGGGTCGTATTATACTGTCGGTTATATAGCAGTATCATGAATTAAAAAGAAGTATTATTTTTAATGCTTCCTGTTTTTTCCCCATGATCATCATTCACAACTGTGTAAATATCAGTAAATTTACTTATTTTGTACTTTGGAATTATTGGACTACAATGTACTTATGGAACAAAGGAACAGGGATGCAGAAGTTAGGTATGTGAGTGTCCAGATAACCCATTTGAACCAATATGACGTACAGCCATACATTTATATATATGTATTAAATATTTACACTCATAGAATAAGAGTGTCGTGCGGTTGCCTTGTTGTTGCCGAACGGCAAACCTGATATCTTGTTAAATGAAAAATCCTTGATGATTTTGAATATGACTTTCTTGATTCACGGGTTTATCTTGATAATGACTTATTAAAAAGAGAATAATTCAAACAAATAAATGTACATGTATTGTAATGCGCTGACGCGGGCGCAGTATGTTGCTGACGCGGTAACTTATGAGGTTAATAAACCGAACATATTCCCGGCCCAGACAAAATGAGATGATGAGCATAATTTAACAAACATATATATTTAAGTTAAAATTTTATCAATAAACTCTATTTTATCTATATTTCTATTTCGGCCTTCATTACATAATATTATCATTAAAGATATTATTTCAGTAATCGCGGTCACTGTGGGTTGGTAGCTTTATATTTATTGAACGCACACGCGTGACGTCACCAAAACGCGTCGGGCCGGCGGCAGGCACGCCGCCGGCCCGCCGCGTTTTGGTGACGTCACTCCCGCCTCGCTCACGCCATGCTCGGCGTGGTTTAACGCATGCGCAGTACGACCTAGAATACTATAATATAAAGCCGCTGTCACAGTCATCGAAGTGTATACACGTCGCGCTTACCTACTCAAAATCCAGGCAAGACTTTTAGTCCACAAACACATAATTATCACAGCGCGAGAGCCTAAGTGAACGTGAGAAAGGACAGCGATAGAAAGCCTAGTACCTATTTTAATTATTGATGTCGAGCGATTCAGACGTGGACGCGGCTCTGCTTATGTTTGCAATAGCTAATTTTAAAAAGCGCAAATGGATATGGATTCAGGATTGAATCAATCACGTCATATGTAAGGAAATATCATACGCTGTGTCAAGAGTTATAAACACATGAGGACACATTTTATGCCTATTTTAGGATATTTCAACATTGTTTTGAGCATATACATGGCTTAATAGAAGCGAAAATAAATAAATTTGACACAAATTGGAGACGCTATTGGTTCAAGAGAAAGGCTGGCAATTTGTCTGAGCTAAGACATTTTAATAATAATATTTACAATAAAAAATAAATTAATTCTAAATATAACAGCTTAATTAACGCAAAAGGCTTGACACATCTTTGTAAGAACCTAATACAATATAGTATAGCCTCGATGATGTCGATGTCAAACATTTGTGTGTATGAACATGGATGTTTGACTTGGTCTGGTTATTTCTATGTATAATATGTACGTATTTACAAAAAAATATAGTATATATGTATATATGTAAATATGTTTATCCATTGTCTAGTACCCATAGTACAAGCTCTGCTTAGTTTGGGCTAGATGGTGTTGTGTGTATGTGTAGAATTTTATATTATATTATAGTAGAATAATAAAATAATTACAAAATAGTACTCCAACTCGACATAGGCTTTAAACAAACAATATGCATTGAACTGTGTTCGCCTCCACATAAAGCATCCTCAAGACTGTTTAGCAATAAATAAGAAAATAGTTCTTTATATATTTTTCTGACACTGTGATATTGTATGTCAACTGTTTGCACCTTTGAATTCGCGAAACCGAAACGCTCCATCTATAGAGCGACATATTTAAATATATAGGTATATATTATATTATATTTGACATATTTTTATATTCATTTTTTTTTGACATCAATGTGACGTATTCTGAATGTCAATTTCTTTAAAGAAATATATGCTTATTTATGTAAATATGTATTCTATGGTTAGTATACTACAGAGTAGTTGTTATGGCTTTAAAATATTAGTAGGCATATCCAATTAACATTGGAAATAAATTTTATGGCATATAATAGATCTCGTAAAACATAAATAATATAAAAAGCTAAACTTATAATAACAAAGTATTTATAATCACCGAATAATAATATTGAATTAAAGAATGAAATTAATACTAAAATAGAGTTTATTAATACTTCACTCAATTCTATTAGAACACGGCAATCTCTTTACTCTACACAAAACTCAACTTCTCTTCAAACTCACTATTATTTGGCTAGCTACTATGATGGCTAGCAATCATATGGCGCGCCTTATGGTAACTGGTCATGGAAACTTACGATCACGTGCAATAGCCTTGTGCAATAGTGATAACACATTGCTCGTGCCTATTACGAGTATATGGAAAATAAATCTCATCTTTATTTCAATTGCTCTAGAAATATCTATGTGCCGATAGTCTAGTAGAAAGTCGTCGCTGGTTGTCGTAACGGCCATCAAGACGCGTACACATTTCTATGCCTGTGACCGCGGTTTTATATATAATGTCGTTCGTATCACGCATGCGTCAGCAAAGCGAAGCTTGACACCCGCCGGCGGCAGCGCGTGCCCGCCCCGCTGCCGCCGGCTGTGTGAACGCTCTCATACAATTCGGTACATTACAACACAGGCGGGACAAGCGCACGCCCCGCTCACGCCGGCTGTTTGACCGCGCCTTAAAGGTTACAATGTAATGCTGATGAATATGGAATTGGAAGCCTTATTATAACTATATATGTTTCCGTTATACCGGTAGATAGGAGTCGTGTACATAAATATAGTAGTGATAAGTGTAATTATAATTTATATGCCGCAAATGGGACGCTAATAAAAACTTACGGTGTAAGAACTTTAACATTAGACTTGGGCTTGAGACGTCCGTATACGGTGAATTTTATTATTGCAGAGGTCAAACAGCCTATACTAGGCGCAGATTTTTTATTGCAAAATAAATTATTAGTGGATATAAGTGGACGACGTCTTTTAGACCAAATAACTAGTATAAGTGTTATAGGATCAATTATAGAGTGGAAGGGAACCTCGTTAACTACGGTGGACAATACTTGTACATACTCTGACTTACTCTTACAATATCCGGAGATAACTAAACCAGTTTCCTTTAGGGAGGACCCTCCATACTCGGTATTTCATTATATCGAGACGACTGGGCCCCCGGTGTTTGCCCGTGCTAGACCCTTAGCGCCGGATAGGTATACCAGGGTTAAAGAAGAGTTCCAACGCATGCAAGAGTTAGGTATTTGCAGGCCGTCAAAAAGTCCATGGGCGAGTCCTTTGGACGTGGTACCTAAAAAGGACGGGCAAATACGTCCTTGCGGCGATTATAGGGCACTTAATGCCATAACGAGGCCAGATAGGTACCCCATTCCGCGTATTATTGACTTTACTTACATATTAGGAAATAAAAAGATATTCTCGCGATTAGATATAAATAGGGCAAATCATAATATTTTGATTGCACCGGAAGATATAGAAAAAACAGCGATAACTACACCATTTGGCTTATACGAGTTCACGCGTATGACTTTTGGCTTACGAAATGCGGCGCAAACCTTTCAGAGATATATGAATAATACTGTTTTTCAAGGCTTAGAAACGCAAATTAGGGCAGAGGAAAAGGATCTCGACCCTAATTTTTATTTTTGTTACATAGATGACGTTATTGTGGCCAGTGAAACAGCGGATATTCACGAGCGGCATCTAAAAGCGATTTTCGAGCGGTTGGATAAATTTGGAATAACTATCAATTTATCGAAATGTTGTTTTGGGAAAGAGAAGTTAGAGTTCTTAGGCTACGAAGTTACGCCTGAGGGGATTAGTCCATTAGCTGACAAGGTACAGGCAATAATCGATTTCCCGAAGCCAAAAACTGTGGATCAGTTAAGGCGCTTCTTGGGAATGGTAAATTTTTATAGGTCTAGTTTACCTAGGGCCGCAGAATATCAGTCAGTTTTAAATAAGTATTTACAAAACGCAAAAAAGAAAGATAAATCGCTCATTTTATGGACAGATGAAGCGGATGCCGCGTTCGCAAAATGTAAAAGTTGTTTACAGACCGCAACCGTCTTGAGTTACCCAACTAAAGGTGCAGAGCTTGCAATTATGACGGATGCATCGAATGACTGCGTAGGTGGCGTGTTGCAAATAAGGGTCGACAAGCACTGGAAGCCTTTAGGATACTTCTCTAAGAAAATGAGTGATGTTCAATTAAAGTATAGTACCTATGATAGGAAACTGCTAGGTATATTTTTATCGGTACAACATTTTAGGTACTTGGTAGAGGGCAGACCTTTTGTGATCTACACTGACCATAAACCTTTGGTATACGCGTTTTCGAAAAAGCCCAGCGATAAGGAGACGCCTAGAAGAGTTAGGCAGCTCCTATTTATTAGTGAGTTTTCGACGGATATTCGTCATGTTAACGGGTCTGATAATATGGTGGCGGATGCATTATCGCGAGTTTCTACGATTGTTTGTCCGAATGCACTCGATTTCGCGGAATTAGCGGTAGCGCAACGGACGGACCGAGAGCTGAGTTTCAAAGAAATTGTTTTGCCCGACGAGCAGAATGAAATTACATGTGAGGTATCAACTAACGTCGCCAGGCCGTACCTACCTATAGACTTTAGAAAAAAAGCATTCCACGTGGTTCATGACATATCGCATCCTGGGAATCGAACCACTAGAAAATTAGTAGCAGCCAAGTATTTTTGGCCAGGCATGAATGCAGACGTTAGAAATTGGGCTAAAACCTGTATACAATGCCAAAAATCTAAGGTTATTCGGCATACGGTTTCGGGGTTAGGACAATTCGAAGCTAGCGGTCGATTTGAGCATATTCATGTAGATTTAGTGGGACCTTTACCTATGTCACCTGAGGGTTATAGATATTGCCTTACAGTGGTGGATAGAGCAACAGGTTGGCCGGAAGCATATGCTCTCACAGATATGTATGCCAGTTCGGTAGCCAAGATACTCTATGAGGGCTGGGTTACGCGTTATGGCTGTCCGGTTAGAATCACGACAGATCAGGGAAGGCAGTTCGAAAGTAGCTTGTTTGGGGAGCTCACTAAATATCTAGGAATTTATAGATTAAGAACTACGCCTTATCATCCACAAGCGAACGAAAGAGTGGAAAGATTTCATCGCGTTCTAAAGGCAGCACTTATGGCCAAAAGAGATAGCGGTACGTGGCTAGAAGAGTTAAATACGGTGTTATTTGCATTGCGAGCGACACCACGGAGCGATACGGGTGTTAGCGCAGCCGAGTTAGCTTTCGGTAAAACATTGAGGTTACCTGGAGATTTTTATGATAGCACAAGTATAAGCATTAGCGATTCGAATGAATATGTTAATAAAATTAGAGAGGCTATAAATAATCTCAGACCGAAACCCACTAGTCAAAGAGATTCACGTAATATTTTTGTTCACACAGATTTGCAATCATGTTCACATGTTTTCGTTCGGGTAGATTTAGTTAAAAAATCTTTACAACCACCTTACGAGGGACCTTTAACCTCTCTGCAATCCTGTTCACATGTTTTCGTTCGGGTAGATTTAGTTAAAAAATCTTTACAACCACCTTACGAGGGACCTTATAAGGTCATAGATAGGTGTGAAAAATACTTTCTTATTCAAAGGCCAGGCAGGCAGGTAAAAGTTAGTATAGACAGACTGAAACCGGCTTACATGATTAACGAGGATCCCAACGCTCAACAAGCGAATTATAGTCATTCAACGGATAGAGGTAAGATTACTAATAATTTAGAGGATAAGATAAACAATAGCGCAGCGAGCGATAAGCTCACAACTTATACCACACGCAGTGGCAGGGCGGTCAAGCGCCCGATAAGGTTTAGGCTTTGAGAGATGTTACAGTTATGTCGGTAATTATGTTTACATGTGATGTCCTTATAATTATGTGTATTACATATTGCTAATATTGAGGAATATATCATGTTAGTGTAGAGTATAAGGGATAAAATATTGAACCGGTGAACGCTAGGTCGTACGTATAACTTTAACCACGGAGCTACTCACGCATGAATAGGTAATTGTTTTTGTATTGTGTCAGTAAGAATATTATATTATGTCGCAAGCTAAATTAACAACTTGTAATATAAGATCGCGGTATTATAATTGCGAAATATGACAATGTTGTTTATGTATAAAATTATTATTAATTATTTAACGTCGACGCGTCAATTTTTATGTAAAATTATTTCTATTTGGGTACACAGATGTTATTCATTCTGTATTTAGACCTGGCTCGCCAACAAAGTATTGAAATATCTAAGATGGGTTATAACCAAAGTAAACCTACACAAAATAATGTTGCGATTTCTCAAAGTGTGTCCAACGAACTTATAGGACAGAGATTAAATTGGTTGGAAATGGTTGCTGTGATTTTTGCTATATTGTTTGGGTTGATGTGTCTGTGGTTGATAAGAAATCAATGCAGGAAAAGGGTACGAGATTGGTTTCGCACGGAAGCCGCAGTGGCTGGGTGGTCAACTCCGGTGGTCAAAGTACACAACACTGTGCAACCTCAGACGACGGCGCATAACGCTGACCCATATTAATTAAGAGTAAGTGTTTAGATCGCGGGTCTAAGAATAAGTGTTTCATATTTGTATTTATACCTTGCGTATTTTACAGAGGCGTAAATGTAATCATAAATTATATATTGTTGTTATGGACTATCTTTCATGTGAGCTAAAACTGTTAGTATAGTTTTAACATTTTATATTTGTGTGTGTCCGCAGATCAAAGTATGTCCAAGATGATGTAATGTGTAAAGTATGCAAGAAAGAAGTATGGTGAGTAGTGATGAATGGAAGGATTTTCAGGCGTTGTCGTGACGGACGCTGACGGGTCTCAAGGGGCGATACTTAAATATAGCAGAGCGGGTCGTCACGGCAACTACCATTAGTAACAGGTACGAAAGGTGTAGAAATAAGTCAGCATATGGAAGTAGCATTTAAGCATTCTGTCCACACTCTGAAACATATGGTCGTAATTATAGAACTTATAACTTATATTTAATGTAAACAAACGACGGCCGGTGCGATCTTAGCGTCGAGTCAGCATTGAAAGCGAGTCGAAACACATGTCTTGTTATAGTTATTGTAATGAAATGTATGAAAATTTTGCAGTTCGAGAGAATATATATTTTTACATTTGTTTGAATTTTTGTAATAAATTGTAAAGTGGCTTCTTCATCCTTAAGAGGGGGCCTACTGTAGGGACACATGTATGATATTGCTAACTAAGCATCTTATATAGAATGCATAATGTGTTAGTGTGTGTGTGCCTACGTGCGGCTGCGCCCGCGACTGTATAATAAGTTTAGTCGCATTAAAGCATCCAACTTGAATCATTGTCCAGTGTTATCATTTTACGCTCCTATACACAGTACCTAAGAACACATACAACGCATATAGACTAATCAACCTAAAAACTTATTAACTATTGTTAGTAAACATACATACAATAAATACATATAAATGACAATAAAACACAGATAAACACAAATCACGGGACACTCAGACAGATATAACAAACATTATTTATTTATTAATTAGGAAGACCAACAGCTTTGAAATACATAGTAACACCAATAATATACAACAGAGAGCCAATGATAGGTCTCCATGACTAGGTAACGCTTAAATAACAATACGGTGGGCAGAAGCCAGGTCCGTAGCTGGTAACCGTTAAGGTTATATTGAAATACGCAGACTAATTCAACTGAGAATATATTTACAATTTTTCACCTATCTTATATCCCATTTATTAGTCATGCAAGTAACGCTAACACTAATGTGTACAATAATCATTTACACCAATCAGTGACAAGTAAACAAAAATCTAACATTTACGAATGATTTCTTGGAAATCTGTTCGCGAGTATAAAAATAGTGCCACGTATAAAAAGCAGAGGGAAGTTTCGCGCGTCACCAGGTCGAAAGTTGATATCGTCGCAGCTAGACGTATGATGCTCCGTTCGATCGCCTTCGCGCGTCGCTTGGATTCGACGCGGCTAGTTGTACGATGCTCCGTTCGATTCCAGGTTTCTCGTAAAGTTATATGTTGCCTGTGCGTATATACATACGCCACAATCTCATCACTTAATTACCTAGATGGCGGTGCAGTTCTATAAAATAAAACAAGTAGATTTCTTAATAACTCACAAGTCGTAAACAATTCTTTATCTCTATTCACATAAGAACACATTTTAGGGTAAAACGAAGTAAAGTATTATTAATGAATTTATAAATTTATTCTCAAATAAACTATCCACTATAAACTTCTCAAATAATACCCGTTTATTTGAGTATATTGAGACTGATGTGATAACGTTCATATCGTCCGCGAAGAAGAGGAGGCGAGAGTGATGGCAGCATTGGTCGATGTCGTTTACGAAGATCAGAAACAACAGAGGTCCAACGAGTGAACCTTGAAGAACTCCGCTAGGAACCTTTACCCAGCTAGACACATAATTGGTAATCACTACTGCTTGTGAATGATTAGTTATATAAGAAAAAATAAGAAATATATAAATAATTATGTTCCAGTTACAACGCTTACAAGGTAGGAAAAATAGGAGAATACCCACATTTCGCCAACTGCGATATTAAGTAGATACCGTAATAAGCTATGAGTCGGGTTGATTGTTGTTTGCACGTATAATTATTCACAATATTATTAGTTAACATTTTAATTACTTTTAAAATTCTTAATTTAATTTTATTTGATTTGTTAAATTATTCTATAAATCAAAAACCTTGCTAATCTAATAAAAGTTATGAATATTGTAAATCACGTAACGATCAATCAGAGCAAAGCGCGTGCTCGAGTGAGGTCGAGGCGCCATTTTTACTTTAGGGATTCATCATAATATCTAGGTATTTAAAGGTCATAAAGGTTCAACTCTGCCGCTGCGCGCCACGCTGACTCCTGTAAACAAAGCCGCCAAACGCTAGCTGCCGCCACAGTACATAAATATACAGTAACCTATCTTCATACAAACGGTCGGAACTCGAGTCATACCTACGCGCCTCGGCGTCGGCATGCGCTCGGCACCCAACCAGTCGCGAATGCGCCGCACTGACGAACGGACGGTGTGTTATTTTTTAAACAGTAACCGTGCATTTTTTTACCCAAAATAAGTACAAGTATAGCCTATTTAGTATGATAAGTAGAATATATTGTGCTGTTTTTGGTTGCATGAATTCCTCAATAACGCACCCAGAGATAACATTTTTTAGATTACCTGGTAACTCCGAAATGTAACACTATAAAATGATTATACTTACTAGTATATAGATACGTAATTTAAGTCCTTTTAAAGGATTTTTTCCCCTCCCGAAAGGTACCGGGACTACAGTAAGATTAATTCGCATAAACTAAACATATAAATTGTAAAGTAGCTGCAGGTATATATAACCATGTAAAAGATATTCCTTTTTCTCCTCCTTGTCCATGTTTCCCAAATTTTTTTTAAATTAATCTTTATATTCGAATGCGGATTTTTTATACTTTAAAATATAATAATAAAGCATTCCGTACGTCTCAGTCGAGGCGCAAATATTTTACAGTCGCAAATTTATAAGACCGATTTGTTATTAAGTCTTAAATCTAACAAAAACATGTTTTTTTAAAATTAAATCTAGCAATCAAAAAACAACATGCATTTTTATTGAACACTTCCTATCCCATTCACAATTCACAAAGTATTTTATTTGTTTAAATAAAATAAAAAATATTTACAATCACAAAAATAGATAGAAACTCAAAGTAGGCAGATTTAATTAAAATGCTGTAGGTGGGCAGCCCTATCGCATGTTTACGTACCGCGCGGCTGTAGGCATTTATTTCAAAGATACGGCCGAGTTACAATACTGTATATTCATGTACTGTGCTGCCACGCTGCGCGTCGTGTACAAAGGCACAGTAGCCTATCAAATATAAAGATTAATTTAAAGAATAATTGACTCGAGTTCCGACCGTTTGTATGAAGATAGGTTACTGTATATTTATGTACTGTGACAAAGGCGTCGCTCGAAGACGGTAGATGAGTGTCTATTCTCTCTTTGAGCGTTTAGGACGTGTTTTGCGTTGTTTACGTGTGCTTATATTTATCTGTTTATTACAAATACCGGTTCTCGACAGTGCACTCGCGCGCGGCCTGTCGCTAATGTGTGGTTCGATAATAACTCATAAGCAGAATGAGTGTAAGTTCATTTGAGAATGGGACGAGAGTAGTTGATAGTATCAGTATGGAGGAACAAAGTGGATTACAAGAGGATATTACATTTGATGAAATGCAAAACAACATTGAAGAGGACTTACATAGCGAGGTAGAAGAGCGTGGCATGAATGATGAAGGAAACTGGACGTTAGTAAGAGATGAAAAACGTAGGAAAACTGAAAAAATTGACATCTGTATTTCTAGTAAAGATCAGTTGCCAAAACAGTTTGCCCTGGCGAAACTTTTTAATGCGGAGAATATACTTGGAATCAACCGTGTTAAATATGTGAACGCTTACAAGGTTCTTGTCAGTTTTGATGACGAAATATATGCTGATAAGTTAATGTCATGTCAATATTTCAAAGATAAAGACTTCAGAATCCAAAAGCCTTGGGAAGTAAACGCTTCATATGGCATTATAAGAAATATCGACATAGATTTGTCTGAGGCTGAGCTTCTAGAATATATTAAAAGCAGCAACGGATCCGAGATATTGGCAGTGAAGCGGTTAAATCGGAGAAACCCCGAGTCAGGTTGGTCTCAGAGCGAAACAATGCGAATTTGTTTTAAGGGAAGCTCACTTCCCCAGTATATTAAAATATTTGAGATGAGAGTCCATGTAGAACCTTATGTGTTCCCAGTATCTCAATGTTCGCGATGGTGGCGCTTCGGTCATACCGTAAAACTTTGCCCTTCTCTGAAAATAATATGTCCTAAGTGCGGTAAAAACCACCCGAATTGTGAAACCACTACATATAAATGTGTGAATTGCCTTGGCAATCATATGTCGCTTGTTAAATCATGCCCAGTGTACATAAAAGAAAAAAAGATTAGAACTCTGATGTCACAATTTAATTGCACATATCGTCGAGCTCTAACCATGTATGTACCGGCGTTTTCACCGCCATCCAATATCAATCAAGGAGAAAAAACAACACCAGGCCGCAACGATACCAATAGATTAGTGTATTCGCAAAAGCACACATCGGTTCATACAACATACGCCGCAGTATGCGCGAGGAGCAAACAGGGATCGCCAAAGGAGCAAAACACTAATAACAACAATTATTGTCAACAACCTACGAAACGAAAGCATCGTAGTTCGTCCGAGAACATTCCGTATGTATCGAGTGAGTCATCGTCATCAGAATCGCGCGCTGGGGAGGATGAAAGGTGTACACTCGCTGGCGAGCGCATTGTTACTGAAGACGGCGAGACTGCGGCCGATGGCGCGAATGAGACCCGCCGCCATCGCCGAAAACGTCGAAGTATTAGAAACGCAAGCGAGGATAACAACACGTTAGCTAATAATAATACGAACCCCACAAACAGTAACTCGGTGACTAATACATGCGTTAACCAATCCATTCCAGATTCGCGCGACGTTAGAAGCAATTCGTTTGAACGGTTTTTCAACAAAATAAGACGAGTTTTACTGTCTGAGAGAGATAATAATTGGTCGGATAAAGTAAAATCAGTTCTTAGTTTGGCAATGGAGTGGCTTATAACTGTTGTTATGGAGAATTTATCTGATATGTCATTACTCAAAAAAATGCTGGATACTATTTTTAGTTCACATAATGCCTAATACTAATTCTGGTAAGTTTGTTACAATCAATATTTTACAGTGGAATGCACAAAGTATAAGGCCTAAGTTGCTAGTTTTCGAACAATTATTAATACAAAGTAAAACTCACATAGCTATTGTTAGCGAAACCTGGTTGGATCCCGAAAGCAGGCTTAGAATGAGCAATTACAACATATTTAGAGCAGATCGCGGTGATCATTATGGAGGTGTTTGTATTTTTACACACAAATCAATTAAAAGTCAGTTAGGCCGAGTCACTTATCATAACACAGATATTCAATTATTGCATATTAAAATATTTAACTGTAAAAATGTTGAAAATATAATAGCTGTCTATTGTCCACAATGGGTACACACTAACCGAAATGATTGGGATACTTTGTTTTGTCAATTCAATAAAAAAACACTAATTTTAGGTGACTTCAACGCACACCACTTCACGTGGTCGTATAAAACGGATACGCGTGGCTCTCAAATATACAGCTCTTTAAATGATAGTAGCTTAGTTTACCTGAACGATGGTACCCATACTCGCATTAAATTAGTGTCAGGCAATATTCAACAAAGCTCCCCTGATTTATCTTTAGCAACTTCAGATATAGCGTGCCTTTATAACTGGCAAGTTACAAACGAGTCCCTTGGAAGCGATCACCTAGTAATTAAGATTTCTACTAATGTTTCATTTAATCCTAATTTTATTAAAAAACGCAATTTTAAGTTGGCCGACTGGGTTTCGTACAAAAATTATCTCGAAAATATTTTTTCTCAGTTTAATATGACAGGTGAGCCACAACATCTTTATGATAATTTTATTAATCACATTAATAAAGCTGCGGATAAATATATCCCCTACCTAAAAATTAATTTAAATCCAACATCAAAATTTACCCCTAAGCCTTATTGGTCTCCTTTGTTATCTCAATCCGTTGCCAAAAAAAGATTAGCCTTAACTAAGTTCAGGAAAAATCCTACACCTACGAACCTGTTAGCCCTAAACGATCGCATCAGAGAATCGCAGAGACTTATACGGCAAGCAGCGTCTCAGAGCTGGCATGATTTTTGTGATTCTTTGGGCGATGTTACATCAACAGCTGATATGTGGAGGAAAATGAAGTGGATCAAAGGGAATAGAACGCAAAATTTTTACGTAGATATAACTAAAGCTGAAGATTTGTTAGCGAGCCTGTGTCCAGCTTTTGTTTCTCCTTGTAAACCTCTGTTTAAGTCGAATAACCAAAAATTAGAGATGCCTATAACGTTACATGAAATGGAGTCTTGTATTAAGTCCAAAGACACCGCTCCAGGTTGCGACAATATATCATTCTCAATGATAAAAAGGTTACCTAAAGAAGGGAAGTTTATTTTGGTTAAACTTTACAATATTTTCTTATCCACTGGTTTTACACCGTCACAATGGCGTGATATCTGTATAGTCCCGATCCCCAAACCTGGCCGTGATCCTTCGGTAACCTCTTCTCTTCGTCCTATCAGTTTAATATCTTGTGTTTGCAAGATATTTCACTCCATAATTAATAAGAGATTAGAATGGTATTTAGAAAATAAACAAATATTTTCAGTTGAGACTGTTGGCTTTAGGAAGTCTAAATCATGTCTCGATAGCTTAACTAGGCTTGTGACAAGGATCTAAACAGGTTTTTCAAAAGATCTCGTAACTGTAGCTTGCTTCTTGGATATCGATAACGCCTATAATAATATTAATATAACTTCACTACTTGTAATTCTGGATAACATAGGTATTGGATCTAAGATATGCGACTACCTATGGAATTTTCTAAATTTAAGATATTTAAAAATCAAAACTGGTGATAATTATATAAGTCGATGTACTAGCCAGGGTATAGCTCAGGGTGACCCGTTATCCCCTTTATTATTTAATATTGCCACTAGTAATATTTGTAATGTAATTAATGATATGTATATTTCGCAATACGCTGATGATTTTACTTTATATACTTCTGAAAAAAACTTAGAAATTGCTGGTAATTCCCTGCAAAATTCCTTAAATGTAATCGTTGAATTATTACAAAACTTAGGCTTAACAGTTTCCCCTACTAAAAGTAAATTGTGCGTGTTTAAAAAAGGCGTAAACAGAAATAATATGTTCACCTCAATATTTATAAATAATGAACCATTGCAAAAAGTTGATAGTGTGAGGTATTTAGGGTTATGGTTAGATTCATCCTTAAGATGGTCTAAGCACATTAATGAGTTATATGAGAAAACACACAATTTTTTAAACATTTTTAAAATTCTGGCAGGTCCGGGATGGGGTGTTCACCCAAAACACTTGAGACGGTTGTACATTTCCATCATCCGAAGTAGGATAGACTATGGCAGTTTTCTCTATGGTAATAGTAGTCGTTCTAATTTGTTTAAACTAGATAAACTTCAGAATGAAGCCATGCGTATCATTGGAGGTTTCGTCAAAAGCGTCCAAGCTCCCATCCACGTGATGGAGAGTGAGCTTTGTTTACAGCCCTTACAGATTCGTCGTCTATATCTCGCAGGCAAATTTTGGTTAAAAGCAAGGTCAATATCAAATAATGAGACAATTAATACTATTACTAAACTAGAATCATTAATTACAGGTAGATACTGGAGGCGAAAAATAATACACATTATTATTAAAATACACCAAAAATTCACAGACATTAAAATAGACTCAAGAATGTATTTAGATAGGTACACACTAGACTTTTGGATGAACTGGTTTGACTTGAGAGGTATAGTAATACATGAAATTGAGGGCTTAATCAAAGCTAAAAGACAATACGATAGTTCGTTATTACGAAA
The DNA here is from genome assembly GCA_963675205.1 of Catocala nupta. Lineage (NCBI taxonomy): Eukaryota > Metazoa > Arthropoda > Insecta > Lepidoptera > Erebidae > Catocala > Catocala nupta. The sequence continues at coordinate 664,522 of OY776100.1, read as the reverse complement.
TTTTTGCTCTTCATATTTAGAAAGTAATTATTCTAATTATTATAAGTTATTCACGGATGGTTCAAAAGATGATAGTTCTAATATGGGCGTCGCATTTTATGATTCCCAGTTAAGAATATCTTCAAAGTTCAAAATTACAAACAATATGTCTATTATGTACCTAGAATTAATTGCCATTCTCGAAGCTTTGTCCTACATCAGTTCTATTAATGATAATTATTCGAAATTTGTTATTTTGACCGATTCCAAAAGTTCCCTACAACATTTGGCTCGTTGTACTTCTTCTTTAAGAGGCACACCGATCGCCTACAAAATTATTCAATTAATTTTTGAGTTAAAATCTAATTCGAAAGAGGTCATCCTGCAGTGGATCCCCTCACATATTGGGCTAGTAGGGAACGAGAAGGTCGATGGTTTGGCGAAGGAAGCTTCAAGTGATGACGAAACTTTGAACATATTACCTTTCTACACTGATCGTATCTACTTACTAAAAGAACACTGTTATGACCTATGGAAAGAATACTTTGACGAGCGATCGGTGGAGAAAGGTATATGGTACAAAACTATAAAAAATGAGCCATGCAGAACAACATGGTTTGAGAAGGGTGAAATTAAAAGAAGTACTTTAATAACAGCTTTCAGGCTTCCATCCGGGCATATACCACTAAATAAATTTGCACATCTAATGAAAAAAGTTCCGTCACCATTGTGTACCGCTTGCAGCAAACTAGAAGATGTTTGGCATATTATGGTGGAATGTGCTCGGAACGAAGATTTTAGACATGAGTTGTTACAAAATGATATTAATATTAAAGAAATAGGAGCTTGTAATGTAGTGTTAACATGTCCACTATCACAGGTGGCCATGTTATTATACAGAATCGTTGAAATTGGTATACGACGTCGAACCTGATATTTTTGCACACATGTTATTATTATTTTAAATGGTATTGTAGATGTTTTGTCACACTTTTAGATTATTCAATGGAGTAATGTAGTCAAGTCTGACTATACTCCTTAATAAAAGAATTAAAAGAAAAAAAAGACGGTAGATTTACCTAATTCTTTGATATAAACCGCTCCCCGCATTTTACATGAGCTGCTATAATATAGTATTAGCCTATTGTACGCATCAGCTGATATTACGATACGTATAACGAAATTTTTCTGTTTATGAGTAGGTACCTACTTTTTAAGACGTTACAGAGTATTTTAATTTGATTTATCATACCTAAGTACATACCTTTAGTTAACAAAAATATCAAATTGTTGTAAACTCGGTCAGTCATGCTCCACATGTCCATCTCCAACGTCAACACACATGCGGCACCTTTTTCTTAAGGCACTACGAACACTACCTACGCAACACAGTTTAATTTGATTTTATTTCTTCGAAAGTCGTCACAATCCAAGCTCTCATTTCTACTTCCGAGTCACAAATTTTAGCATACAAGATTTGTTTTACGTGTCCCTAACCTACACAAGTAAAAGTCTAATGGTGTTAGGTCTGGCGATCGCGGCGGCCACGGGATAGGTCCTGCACGTCCTATCCACTTGTTAGGGAATTGGGAATTTAAATACGCGCGCAATAAACATAGCTCATATAATAATATTATACCGGCCAATTGAAATTATTCTACGAATTAAAACACGTTGCAATAATTCTTGAAGTGGTCGTAGTTTCAAATCCAACTTTTACTCACCCATCCTTTTGTAACTTAATTTTCATCTACAAGTTACCTTATGTTTAAATAATAGTTTTATGTGTAATATGTCTTTGTTTTATTACCAAAATATTATGTCTTAATGTATTTTTAAAATGTACTAAGCTAACAACGACGTGGTAAGTCTAAAATGAGATAGAAAGTGTACGAAACGTGTTTTGTTAATTTAAATTTTATGTAAGTAGTTATGTCTAAAAATAGGTTAAAACGTGTAAATTCGTGTCACAGCATTTAAGAAATAATTCTTAAAGTTGTCAAGTCACCACATCATTATAATTCTTAATAGAATAGTTATTTATACTTCAATATTATAAGTGCCATAGCCAAGTGGTTAAAGCTGTAACTTGTATTTTTGTGGTCGTAGTTCCAAAACGAACTTTTACTGACCTATCTTTTTGTTACTTATTTTTCATCTACAAGTTACTTTATGTTTTTAAATAATAGTTTTTTGTGTAATAAGTATGTCTTTGTTTTATTACCAAAATATTATGTTTTAATGTATTTTTAAAATGTATTTCGTTAACAAAGAGTAAGTAGCGTGTTTCGTTAACTTAAATATTACCGTTGCACGTTAGATAGGTATTTAGTTTCGGTACGAATGAGCATCGGCACCATCGAATACAGTATTGATAAAACTGCTCCGTATTTATTAATCCTTTTAAAATAGTCAAAGTTATTACATTTAGTGAAATAAGTTATTTAATTAATATTAACCATACAAGTGACCAGTGCTAGCGTTATCTAGAATAAAAACCTTATAAATAGTGTGTAAATAACTTAATATAAGAAGCGAACTTTAAAATCTAAAAATACAGAAAAAGTACTTAATACCATCATAAATCACTACTAAAACTCAAACGGCAATAAAATATAAATAAAAACCCTTCAAAAGTGCAGAAACAGTGATAACAATCAATAGCAAGTGACAATCTTATCCAATACAAAGTGCACAGAATGTGGAAAAAATTCTTGCTACATGAGTCATAATAACCGACCAACTAGTTTTAAAAAATCACAATCCGTACCAACTGGAACAAAATTTCATTTGAAAACGTAATCTAATCGTGGCACAGTGCCGGACAAAGGTGCGTTGCATTTCTGAGCCGAAGGTTCAAACCTCAGTATATCGCCCAGCACTTTTTGTGAAAGATTATTTCTGAACAACATTTGATTACGTATTTTTAAGTATAAAACATCTCGAGTATTCAAAACTTCTACAATAATAAATATCACCGACAGAGGGCGCTAGCAGAATACAGAAGTGTAAACAATGAATGACAACATAACTTATCGCAAAGCTTGCCGCACGGGCTCACTGGACGACATAAGTAATTTAACAAATAATAGCGATAATAATACCATGTTCGACACAACGATGCTTAGCATCCCTGACAGTTTGCATGATAATAGTGCTTCTACGCACGATTTAAATGAACAAATAAAAACTTTATCAATGCAATTAATGAGCGCTCATGAAGAAATTGAGAACTTGCATTGTGAGAACTATCGTCTTAAAACTGACTTGGCAAATTCCTTGCGAACAATCGACACCTATAAGAAAATATGTTCCACCCCCGAAAGGAAAAGTATGACTCCTACATCATCACGCAAAAAAAGAGTGTCGCAGCAACAACAAAATGTAGCAACCTGCATGCACAATGATTGGCCTGATCGTAGCTGTAGTCATAATAATAAGGCCAGCCTAAATATCCAAAATAAGGAGACACAAACGCCTGATTACACGACACCTGAAACAGTAAAACCAAGTATTAGATGTGAAACACAGAAAATAAACGACAAACATATGAAGACAAAACCTAAAATGGTAAACAAAAATAAATTATGTATTATAAGTAGTAACGTAACAGATAGTAATCTACAAGTGATTGAAGATGTTTTTGGCGATTACTTTCACTTCTGCCACTATAAAATGCCTAATGGAACGTTAAAGGATCTTTTAACTGGGATAGAAAGCAAACTCAAAGGCTTCACTTTTAAGGACTATTGCTTAGTACTAATAGGCGAAAATGATTTAAAAACAGACTGTGACCATAAAGATGCTATAAACACCATAAAAGCATCACTCCAAAAAGTCACACACACTAACAAAATTATTTGCGTGCCGACTTATATAAGAGGAGCACCAATTTATAACTATAAAGTGGAAATGTTTAACAACCTCTTACATTTTGACCTACAATACAATGACTACGCCTACTTTTTTGACAGTAACCTTACCTTAAATTTAGATATGTTTTCTTATACTACTGGAAAGGTAAACAAAAACGGATTGAGAAACTTATATAAACGAATTATGGATAACATAATAATTGATTTGAGTGTAACTGATTACAGCCCGAGTGAAACGGAATGTGACTATGAGAACTATGCACCCAATACATCCAGACAAATTAGTTCAACCATGTCAAGTGCTGAAACGAATTCCAACTTTTTTCGTGTACAACAATATACATATACTACACCAAAACATAGCTGGACTCATAAATAAAAGTGATAGCCTCAGTATCTGTTTAGAAGAATTACAAATCATAAATAAGCGCATAGATGTTATTTGTGTAACAGAACACTTCATGACAACCGAGCAAGAAGAAATGTTAAATGTAACTAACTTTAAATTGGCAACAAGTTTTTCCAGAGGATGCCGCAGAGGTAGAGCATGTATATTGACAAGGACCGGACATTATTTCAAAGTACTAAACATGAACTGTTCTATAAAAAATGTTATTGAATGCTGCTCCATAGAACTAACCGAGCACGCCATCATAATTGTATGTATATATAGGGTTCCTAATTCAAATCTAGACGTATTTTACGATAAGTTAAATAAGATACTTGACATAGTTTGTTTAAAATTCAACAAAAAGGTTGTAGTTTGCGGAGACTTTAATATGGATACACTTAAAAGAAATAAACAAATATTAGAATTTGAACAAACATTTTTAAGTTATAACTTAAAATTAGTATTTAATCAGCCAACTAGGTTGAGTAGTGGTACGTGTCTCGATAATTTCGCACATAACATCAGAGGCTGTAAGGGAGAAATTATTGAACTAGCGTTGTCAGACCATACCGCTCAAATATTAAGATGTCCGGTCAAAAAGACCTGCATTCTTAAGCAATGGCGACTTAAACGCTGAGACTATTGCCAAGAAAATCTCGACGTATTTACTAATTGTATAAAAGCTCTTACATTTTCAGATATCTATGATTGTCATGATCCCAACGATGCTTATAATTGTTTTGTGGATACTTTTTCATTATTCTATGATCTTTGTTTTCCTTACACAACAGTAACAAGATCCACTACAAAGAAATCTAAATGGATCTCAAAGGGTATAAAAAAATGTAGTAAAAGAAAAATGCAATTACTATGGCAGTATAGAAGTAAGCCTTCATTGACGAACAAATGTATATACAGCACGTACGCAAAACGGTTTAAAAAGATTATATCAAAAATCGCAAAATAACTATTTCATTAACACATCTAAGAATAAATCCAAAGCAGCATGGGCAATAATAAACAAATCCAAAACTGTTTTGCCCAGAGAACCAATTAAAGAAATAGCAATTAATGGTGAAATAATTACGGACCCTATTAATATAGCAAATTCTTTCAACGATTACTACATACACCAGATATTTTCTACGAAAAAATATAAAATACAAAAAATGCCATTAGTAACATCAACTAAAATCAATATTTGTTGAACCAACTATACCCCAAGATATAATACTTCATATAAAATCTCTTAAAGATACTGAAAGCGTTGGTTATGACGGCATATGCACCAAGGTCATTAAATACGTAAGTCAATACATTGCACCACACCTAAGCTACATTATAAATTTATGCATACTTCATGGAATATTTCCCTCTAAATTAAAAACTTCTGTAGTAATCCCACTTCACAAAAAACAAGACATACATCTCATAAATAATTATCGCCCTATTTCACTAATACCTATATTTTCTAAGATATTTGAAAAGGTAATTTACAGGGCACTATATGGTTATCTGGAATCTTCAAATATATTAGTAAATAAACAAAAAGGGTTTCGTAAGAACAAATCTATTAACATGGCCATATATGACCTCATAAAACCAATTATATATAATGTAGATAACAAAGTACCTATATGTGCCATATACATGGATCTGTCAAAAGCGTTTGATTTTGTAGATCATTCTATACTGCTGGACAAACTTGACAGATATGGAATAAGAGGAAATACAAATAATTTAGTAAAATCTTACTTATGCAACCGATACCAATATTTAGAAATAACCCAGATATGTCCACGTACTGGCAATGAAATTAAATATCGATCGGACCATAGACAAATTAAATATGGCGTCCCACAAGGCAGTGTACTCGGACCTTTATTATTTCTTCTCTATATTAATGATCTCCCCAAACATGTAAAACACCCAATGGTACTATTTGCTGATGACAGCACAGTAATAATTAAATGTGAAAATCGGAATACCTATGAACAAGAAATAAATGTGACACTGAATAATGTAATAGAATGGTTAAATGACAATAATTTATGTATAAATCTGGACAAAACGAAAATAATGCATTTTCACCAAAGAATCCCTAATAAGATCTTAAATATTAATTACCAGGGAACTGAAATAGAACTAACAACTGTAACAAAATTTTTAGGAATTACTATAGATAACAATTTGACATGGAAACCACAAATAGACGAAATTTGTAAAAAAATGAATAAATTTGTATATGCCCTATATAAATTGTCAAAAATTGTCAATGAAAAATCCGTGTTGATGGCTTATCATGGGTACGTAGCATCCATACTGAGATATGGTTTGATCTTTTGGGGAAATTCAGTGCATAGGGATTTTGTCTTTAAAGCTCAAAAAAGATGCGTAAGAGCGATGTGTGGTCTAAAAAGTACAGATAGCTGTAAACCCTTTTTTAAAAGCCTTAAGATTTTAACTCTCACTAGCCTATACATTTACGAAGTAAATATATTTGTAAAAACCAATATGACCCTATACAAACTAGCATTTAAAAGTCACTACAGGCAGCTACGAGACAAAAACAAAATAGAACTGGAATTACCATTGGCCAGAACCGCACTACACCGGCAAAGCTTTTTCTACATGGGTCAAAAAATATTCAACAAATTACCTGACTTCATAAAAGAACTAGACTTGAATAGCTTTAAAAGTGCACTTCATAAAATGCTAACTCACAAATGCTATTATTCTTTAGATGATTATTTTAATGACAATGCACTTATTACCCATGACATGCTTACTAACACAAAATTATATTAATGTAAATCCTTAATTATTTGACATTTATTACTGTTTGACATTTTTAATTACATTTTGATTTTCATCTTTATACTGTTTGACATATTAATATTATTTTCTATTTTTCTTTTTATATTATTGTAATGATTTTTATATTTAAATATTTTCAATTAATTTGTTAATTTGATTAGAAGAATGTCTCAAAAATTTGCACACTATATAACTAGTAAAACATGCTTGTACCTATTATTGCTATGTAACATCATTTCTACCATGTTTTATGCAAATAAATTTCATTTCATTTCATTTCATTTCATTTCATCATGATTCATGAGGCATGAGTCAGGTATCGAGCCCGGGACCTTATGATCGCGATCGGCCAAAACGTAACGTATCAATTGCCTTGTTTTGAATTGTTATACCTATTATTTGATACGTAAAGTAACTTGCCGACACAATAATGCATAGCGAAATCACTCTTAACATCTAAGTAATAAAGTTTAAAACTGTATAACTACAGCCGCGTCGGCGATTATAAAGGATGGCACAAAGGCGACCGCCTGTATTGAAAAGGAAACCTTGCGTCACTGGCACAAGTATTAAAATGGCTTGTTTATGTAATATGTTTAATCAAGCCGAATAAAAAATTACACAAATATTAAAATATCAGTTTCATTATTTTTATACTGTCGTGTGCACGCGTCGCGATTATATCGATGCTGATGGTTTGTTTGTTATTAATGTTATTATGCTGGAATTGGATATTTCTATCTAGTGATCAACATTAACATGGAATAATCATTATTTTGTTAAACGAGTGAGGTTGTATTAAAAATTCGTCAAAGAAATGCAAATTTTTTAATAAATTGTCAAAATTTGTCTCAAATTATTCAAAGTTTTTGTCTGAACCATCATTAAATAACGCCTGGAGTTTTCCCCCGTCGTTTGGTACCACTCTCGACCACCCGCTATTGTGGGAAGTGCAAAACTTTTAATTTTTACACCTAACCTAACCTAATCTTTCGGTACCTAATTACTCATATTTTTCAGCGGGTTTTTGTCATATCTTGTATTCTACCTTGTCTTGATCAACGCAATAGAAATTTTCAGTACTGCCAAAATTTAAGATTTTTATACTACAAAACGAACATTAAAAATTCGTCAAAGAAATGCAAATTTTTAAATAAATTGTCAAAATTCGTCTCAAATTATTCAAAGTTATTCTCTGAACCATCATTAAATAACGCCCGGAGTTTTCCCCGTCGTTTGGTACCACTCTCGACCACCCATTATTGTGGGAAGTGCAAAACTTTTGATTTTTACACCTAACCTAACCTAATCTTTCGGTACCTAAATATTCATATTTTTCAGCGGATTTTTGTCATATCTTGTATTCTACCTTGTTTTGTTTAACGCTATAGAAATTTTCAATGCGGCCAAAACTTAAGAGCTTTTTATACTACAAAAAGAACATTAAAAATTCGTCGAAGAAATGCAATTTTTTTAATAAATTGTCAAAATTTGTCTCAAATTATTCAAAGTTATTCTCTGAACCATCATTAAATAACGCCCGGAGTTTTGCCCCGTCGTTTGGTACCAGTCTCGACCACCCCCTATTGTGGGAAGTGCAAAACTTTTGATTTGATTTTTACACCTTTTGATTTTTACACCTTTTTTTTTTTTTTTTTTTGTTTCCCAGGAAAAATGCTTCATGCACTACCCGCCGGCTAGGGGACGGCACCGGCGGGGCGTGTGGGACTCCCAGCAAGAAAACGCGCTGGTCTACCCACTAAAAAACCTGTGGGTGTTCCCTCTCTCACCCAATGGGGGGGGCCAGTTGGGAACTTAAAAGATTCAACCATAGCAGGCCCCCCCGTGTGGGTGCCGGCCGGGTCATCCGACCACCTCTCGTCCCCAGGGGAGAGCCTGACTGCTCTCCCCTTTCGACATCAGAATGGCGCGCGGGAACACCGCGCGCGCCCTCTCAGGGCTTTTAGTTTACGGGTGGCAGGGTCTCCTGAGGCCCCGCCACCCGGAGCCCCTAGGTGGGGGGCAGGAGAGCGACATAAGCGCGTCTCCTGCGCCCCCTCCTCCAGCGGCGGACGTCCGGGGCGTAAGGATCGTCCTCACGCCCCCGCTCCGCCGCCTCCTCCTGCGAGATGACAGCCTCGCAGAAGGACCTCATTGCGCCCCAGCACCTGTCGTCGCCGACCATCTTGGATATGACGGTCGGCAACGAGAGGTCGGGGCCAATCACGGTGACCAGGGCACAGCGCTCCGCGGCCCACGCCGGGCACTCCTCCAGCGTGTGCTGCGCCGTGTCCCGGTCACACACCTCACAATGGTGACATCTGGTTGTCGGCTCCCTACCGGCTATCTTGCAGAGGTACTCTCCGAAACACCCGTGTCCGGAGAGCACCTGAGTAAGCCGGTAGGTGAGCGGTCCGCGCCGTCTGTCCATCCACTCCCTTAATACTGGACGGACAGCCTCGACTGTCTTCACCCCATAGCGGGGCTGGGCCAGCCTCTCCTGCCATTTGGCCTCCAGGACCAATCGAGCCTGGGACCTTCGCGTCTCCACCGCCCTGTGCGTGGGCTCCTCGCCCTGGAGCCGGAGGTCAGCGCGCCAGTAATACACTGACGCTTGGACCTCCGCCTCCAAATCCCAGGGCGGCGATGCCGCCAAAACGCACGCCGCCTCGTAGGAGACGGTGCGGTACGCCCGCGACACCCTGATCGCCATCGCCCTCTGAGGTCTCCTTAGGAGGGCGACGTTTCGGCGATCCAGGGCGCCAGCCCAAATGGGCGACCCATAAAAGGCCATCGACCGCACCACCCCCAAATAGAGGCGGCGGCAGATGACACTCGGCCCCCCGATATTCGGCAGCAGAGAGCTAAGCGCTCCCGCCGCCGACATCAGCCGGGGGGCCAGGCGGCTAAAATGGACACGAAAGTTCCAGCGGCCGTCGAGGTGGAGCCCCAAGTATTTCATACTCGGCTCCACCCCGATGCGGACCCCTCCAACGATGATGTGGGCATCTGGTGGCGGCGCCCGCCGAGGCCCGTGAAATAAAAGGGCCTCGGACTTTTCCAGCGCCATCTCCAGTCCCAACATCCTAATCCTGCCGACAACCAGAGCCACTCCAGCCGTGGCAAGACGGGCAGCTGCCCAGTAGTCCCCTCCCCGGGCCGTAACCAGCGTGTCGTCAGCGTAACAAGTTACGCCGACGCCCGGGGGCAGGGCGCCCCGCAGCACCCAGTCGTAACCGATGTTCCACAGGAGCGGACCCAGAACCGATCCCTGTGGAACACCGCACGACACCTCCCTCCGGAACGTCTCTCCGCTCCGCCCCACACAGAATACACTTCTCTGGTGCAGGTAGTCCCCGACTATTCGGCGCAGGTAGGGAGGCACCCCATGAAATCGGAGCGCCTCCCTAATAATCGCCCACGGCAGGGTCTTGAACGCGTTGGCGATGTCCAAGGACACCGCCAACAGCACCCCGCGCGAGGCGACCGCCTCATCCGAGAGGGCCTTGACGCGACTGATCGCGTCAATCGTCGATCGGCCCTCCCGGAATCCGAACTGGAGTTCGGATAAGTCGGGGCCCACCCGCACCAGGTGTTTGGAGAGGCGGGCAGCCAACACTCGCTCAAAGAGCTTGCCCACCTCATCCAACAGCACTATGGGGCGGTACGCGGAGGGAGAGTCCGCGGGGCGGCCCTCCTTTCTCAGGAGGACCAGCTTGCCCGTCTTCCACATGGAAGGGAACCGTCCCGACTCCAAGCAGGCGCTCAACAGCCTGAGGAGCCGGTCCCCTAGGGCGTCATAGGCCAAAACCCAGGCACGGCCAGGAATCCCGTCCGGCCCCGGAGCAGTGCTTTTGCCCCGGAGCCGCACCATTGCCGCGCCGAGCTCCGCCATTGATACTACTGGCGCCCCGGCATCGGCGCCGTCCTCCTCGACTTCGGGCGGCGCCATTACGGGAGGTGTGTGCTCCGCTCTCGAAGGAAAGAGAGCGGAGACCACCCCCTCCAATTGCCGGGGCTGGAGACTCTCGGTGACCGGTGGGGCCCAAGGGGGCAACTTGCCCCTGACCGTCTTATACGGACGGCCCCACGGGTCTGCCTCGAGAGTCCCCAGGAACTCTTCCCATCTTTGGGCTTTGGCCTCGCTGATGGCGGACTGCAGGGCGTGCTTCCGCTGTACGTATTCGCCCCGCAGCCGTGCCTCCACGGTCGGGTCACGGTACCGCCTTCGTCGGCGGTACCTAGTGCACCGGCGACGCGCCGCAATGCACGCGGCGCGTTTTTGGCTGATTTCGTCAGACCACCAGTACACCTGACGCCTTGGAGGTCGAGCACTGGCCCGGGGCATCGACGCGTCGCAAATTCGCGTCATCGCACCCCGGAACCACTCCGCCTCTGACTCAACCTCCACAGGCCCTTCACCCATCGGGGTCCAGGCCTGGACGATGGAGGCTTCCACCAGCACGTCTACGTCGAGACGTTTCAACGCCCAGTCACACCTAACACCTTTTTTTTTTTTTTTTTTTTGATTCCCAGGAAAAAATGCTTGATGCACTACCCGCCGGCTAGGGGACGGCACCGGCGGGGCGTGTGGGACTCACCAGCCGACTGCTGGTATACCCACTAAAAAAACCTGGGGTGTCCCCTCTCTCACCCAATGGGGGGGGCCTGTTGGGAGTCTAAAAAGATTCATCCATAGCAGGCCCCCCCGTGTGGGTGCCGGCCGGGTCAATAGGACCCGACCTCCTCTCGTCCCCGGGGGAGAGCAATTTCACCGCTCTCCCCTTTCGACGTTAGAAGGCGCGCGGGAACACCGCGCGCGCCCTCTGTGGGTTCTTACTCACGGGTGGCAGGGTCCCCTGAGGCCTTGCCACCCAGAACCCTTAGGTGGGGGGCAGGAGAGCGACATAAGCGCGTCTCCTGCGCCCCCTCCTCCGGCGGAGTCACACCTAACACCTTTTTTTTTTTTTTTTGATTCCCAGGAAAAAATGCTTGATGCACTACCCGCCGGCTAGGGGACGGCACCGGCGGGGCGTGTGGGACTCACCAGCCTATTGCTGGTATACCCACTAAAAAAACCTGGGGTGTTCCCTCTCTCACCCAATGGGGGGGGCCTGTTGGGAGTCTAAAAAGATTCATCCATAGCAGGCCTCCCCATGTGGGTGCCGGCCGGGTCAGTGGGACCCGACCTCCTCTCGTCCCCGGGGGAGAGCATTTCACCGCTCTCCCCTTTCGACGTTAGAAGGCGCGCGGGAACACCGCGCGCGCCCTCTATGGGTTCTTACTCACGGGTGGCAGGGTCCCCTGAGGCCTTGCCACCCAGAACCCTTAGGTGGGGGGCAGGAGAGCGACATAAGCGCGTCTCCTGCGCCCCCTCCTCCGGCGGCGGATCTCCGGGGCGTAAGGATCTTCCTCACGCCCCCGCTCCGCCGCCTCCTTCTGCGAGATGACAGCCTCGCAGAAGGACCTCATTGCACCCCAGCACCTGTCGTCGCCGACCATCATGGATACGACGGTCGGCAACGAGAGGTCGGGGCCAATCACGGCGACCAGGGCACAGCGCTCCTCGGCCCACGCCGGACACTCCTCCAGCGTGTGCTGCGCCGTGTCCCGGTCGCACTCCTCGCAGTGGTGACACCTGGTTGTCGGCTCCCTACCGGCTATCTTGCACAGGTACTCTCCGAAACAGCCGTGTCCGGAGAGCACCTGAGCAAGCCGGTAGGTGAGCGGTCCGCGCCGTCTGTCCGTCCATTGCCTTAGCACCGGACGGACAGCCTCGACGGTCCTCACCCCGTAGCGGGGCTGGGCCAGTCTCTCCTCCCATTTCGCTTCAAGGACCAGTCGAGCCTGGGACCTTCGCGTCTCCACCGCCCTGTGAGTAGGTTCCTCACCATGGAGCCGGAGGTCCGCGCGCCAGTGATACACCGACGCTTGGACCTCCGCCTCCAAATCCCAGGGCGGCGATGCCGCCAGGACGCACGCCGCCTCAAAGGAGACGGTGCGGTACGTCCGCGACACCCTGATCGCCATCGCCCTCTGAGGTTTCCTCAGGAGGGCGATGTTTCGGCGATCGAGGGCGCCGGCCCAAATGGGCGACCCGTAGAGGGCCATCGACCGCACCACCCCCAAATAGAGGCGGCGGCAGACGACACTCGGCCCCCCGATATTCGGCAGCAGAGAGCTAAGCGCTCCCGCCGCCGACATCAACCGGGGGGCCAGGCGGCTAAAATGGACGCGAAAGTTCCAGCGGCCGTCGAGGTGGAGCCCCAAGTATTTCATACTCGGCTCCACCCCGATGCGGACCCCTCCAACTATGATGTGGGCATCTGGTGGCGGCGCCCGCCGAGGCCCATGAAATAACAGGGCCTCGGATTTTTCCAGCGCCACCTCCAGTCCCAACATCCTAATTCTACCGACGACCAGGGCCACCCCTGCCGTGGCAAGACGGGCAGCTGCCCCGTAATCCTCTCCCCGGGCCGTGACCAGCGTGTCGTCGGCGTAACAAGTTACGCCAACGCCCGGGGGCAGGGCGCCCCGCAGAACCCAGTCGTAGCCGATGTTCCACAGGATCGGTCCAAGAACGGAACCCTGCGGAACACCGCACGACACCTCCCTCCGGAACGTCTCTCCGTTCCGCCCCACACAGAATACGCTTCTCTGGTGCAGGTAGTCCCCGACTATTCGGCGCAGGTAGGGAGGCACTCCATGAAATCGGAGCGCCTCCCTAATAGTCGCCCACGGCAGGGTGTTGAACGCGTTGGCGATGTCCAAGGACACCGCCAACACCACCCCGCGCGAGGCGACCGCCTCATCCGAGAGGGCCTTGACGCGACTGATCGCGTCAATCGTCGATCGGCCCTCTCGGAATCCGAACTGCCGTTCGGACAAGTCGGGGCCCACCCGCACCAGGTGCCTGGTGAGGCGGGCAACCACTACACGCTCAAAGAGCTTGCCCACCTCATCCAACAGCACTATGGGGCGGTACGCGGAGGGAGAGTCCGCGGGGCGGCCCTCCTTTCTCAGGAGGACCAGCTTACCCGTCTTCCACATGGCAGGGAACCGTCCCGACTCCAAACAGGCGCTAAACAGCCTGAGGAGCCGGTCCCCTAGGGCGTCGTAGGCCAAAACCCAGGCGCGGCCAGGAATTCCGTCCGGCCCCGGGGCGGTGTTTTTGCCCCGGAGCCGAACCATTGCCGCGCCGAGCTCCGCCATTGTTACCTCTGGCGCCCCGGCATCGGCACCGCCCTCCTCAATATCGGGCGGCGCCATTTCGGGAGGCGTGTGCTCCGCTCTCGAAGGAAAGAGAGCGGAGACTACCTCCTCTAATTGCCGGGGCTGGAGACTCTCGGTGACCGGTGGGGCCCAGGGGCGCAACTTGCCCCTGACCGCCTTGTACGGGCGGCCCCACGGATCTGCCTCGAGAGTCCCCAGGAACTCTTCCCATCTTTGGGTTTTGGCCTCACTGATGGCGGACTGCAGGGCGTGCTTCCGCTGTACGTATTCGCCCCGCAGCCGTGCCTCCACGGTCGGGTCACGGTACCGCCTGCGTCGGCGGTACCTAGTGTACTGGCGACGCGCCGCAATGCACGCGGCGCGTTTTTGGCCTATGTCATCAGACCACCAGTACACCTGACGCCTTGGAGGTCGAGCACTGGCCCGGGGCATCGACGCGTCGCAAATCTGCGTCATCGCGCCCCGGAACCACTCCGCCTCTAGCTCAACCTCCACAGGCCCTTCGCCCATTGGGGTCCAGGCCTGGACGATGGAGGCTTCCACCAGCACGTCTACGTTAAGACGTTTCAACGCCCATCGTGGGGACGACGGGGTGTGCACTCTCCTCGGGCGATCGTCCGGGATCGCCGGCGAGGCGGAGATGTCGAACCGCACGTAACGGTGGTCCGACAGTGACTCCGCCTCGACTAGCACTTGCCAGTCCCGGACGCGGCGCGCTACGGCAGGGCTTGCGAACGAAATGTCCACAATGGACTCGCCCTGCCAGCGCACGCACGTGGCGACCGATCCCCGGTTAAGAACCACGAGACCAGTCGCAATCGCCCACTCCTCCAGCGCGTCGCCGCGAGCGTCGGTGACAGGGGATCCCCAAGCCGTTGATTTGGCATTGAAGTCCCCCGCCACCACGACCGGACGCGATGGGTACCGGTTAATAACGGCCCCCACCGCGCCCAAAAATTGCTCAAACTCGGCGAGGCGCCGGTTCGGAGAAAAGTACACCCCGATCAGGACGGTTCCCTCCCAATCAACACATATATAACCCTCGCCCCTGTCTGTCATCACCAGGAGCGAGGGTCCGGACGAAACAATGGCCGCCGAGCCTCCTAGGTCCCCAAACCAGTTGTGTCGGCTGGGGACGCAGTAAGGCTCGGCGACCACGGCGATGTCTATTGACCACTCCGCCAAGTGCTGCAGCAAAATATCCTGCGCCCTGGCGGAGTGGTTAATATTCACCTGTAGGAGGCGATGGACCATAATTAATTACGTGTCCATCGCCTCCGTATTGCTCCCTGCTTGGGACGGGGCCGGGGCGGCCGGAGTCCCGGCGACCGCCCCTCTGGCCCTACGTCGTTTCGGTGGGGAGCAAGATTTGCTCCCCATCCGGTGCTCCGCCGGCTTTCCTGCAGCCAAACAGAGGCTGCAGGAAGGTTTTGCTGCGGAGCAGGCGGCGGCCTTGTGGCCGGGCTGACCACAGCGATAGCAGAGATCGCTGCGGTCAGTTTCGGCGGTGCATTGCTGCCTCACGTGCCCCGGTTCGAGGCAGCGGTAGCACCGCCTAGGCCTCGGCTCCAGGAGATTCACCTGAGCCGAGACCATCCCGACCAGCAAACGGCCGGCCGCCACCTTCTTCGCCGCGGCGATGGGGCAGCGCACCACCACCGTGCACAGGCCACTATCGCCGCGGCGCATCTCCCCCACCCTGACCTGCGCCAGGGGGCAGGCTCCGGCTTGTGCCACCGCAGCGGCGACATCCTCAGAGGAGGCCGAGTCGTCCAGCCCGGTTATCCGCATTTCTGCGGACTTCACCGGGCGGGAGATCTTGACCTCCTCAGGCGAGAACAGGGAGCGGAGTTTATCCGCTACCCTGTCCGCCTTGTCGCCGGAGGTGGCACCTGGGACCTCCAGAATTCTGGCCCCAGTGGCGGCAACCTTGAATTGGACGCCTCCGGCGAGGCCCATCTCGGCGAGATTGTCTCTCATAGCCTGAGTGGCCTGCCGGAGGACGCCCGCATAGCTGCCGCCCTGCCGGAGCCCCTCCTCTGTCAGCTCCACCACAAAGTCACACCTAACACCTAACCTAACCTAATCTTTCGGTACCGAAATATTCATATTTTTCAGCGGGTTTTTGTCATATCTTGTATTCTACCTTGTCTTGATCAACCCTATAGAAATTTTCAATGCTGCCAAAATTTAAGAATTTTTTATACTACAAAAATAACATTAAAAATTCGTCAAAGAAATGCACATTTTTTAATAAATTGTCAAAATTTGTCTCAAATTATTCAAAGTTATTCTCTGAACCATCATTAAATAATGCCTGGAGTTTTGCCCCGTCGTTTGGTACGACTCTCGACCACCCCCTATTGTGGGACGTGCAAAACTTTTGATTTTTACACCTAACCTAACCTATTCTTTCGGTACCTAAATATTCATATTTTTCAGCGGGTTTTTGTCATATCTTGTATTCTACCTTGTCTTGATCAACGCAATAGAAATTTTCAGTGCTGCCAAAATTTAAGATTTTTATACTACAAAACGAACATTAAAAATTCGTCAAAGAAATGCAAATTTTTAAATAAATTGTCAAAATTCGTCTCAAATTATTCAAAGTTATTCTCTGAACCATCATTAAATAACGCCCGGAGTTTTCCCCGTCGTTTGGTACCACTCTCGACCACCCATTATTGTGGGAAGTGCAAAACTTTTGATTTTTACACCTTTTTTTTTTTTTTTTTTTTTGATACCCAGGAAAAAATGCTTGATGCACTACCCGCCGGCTAGGGGACGGCACCGGCGGGGCGTGTGGGACTCACCAGCCTACTGCTGGTATACCCACTAAAAAAACCTGGGGTGTTCCCTCTCTCACCCAATGGGGGGGGCCTGTTGGGAGTCTAAAAAGATTCATCCATAGCAGGCCCCCCCGTGTGGGTGCCGGCCGGGTCAATAGGACCCGACCTCCTCTCGTCCCCGGGGGAGAGCAATTTCACCGCTCTCCCCTTTCGACGTTAGAAGGCGCGCGGGAACACCGCGCGCGCCCTCTATGGGTTCTTACTCACGGGTGGCAGGGTCCCCTGAGGCCTTGCCACCCAGAACCCTTAGGTGGGGGGCAGGAGAGCGACATAAGCGCGTCTCCTGCGCCCCCTCCTCCGGCGGCGGATGTCCGGGGCGTAAGGATCTTCCTCACGCCCCCGCTCCGCCGCCTCCTTCTGCGAGATGACAGCCTCGCAGAAGGACCTCATTGCACCCCAGCACCTGTCGTCGCCGACCATCATGGATACGACGGTCGGCAACGAGAGGTCGGGGCCAATCACGGCGACCAGGGCACAGCGCTCCTCGGCCCACGCCGGACACTCCTCCAGCGTGTGCTGCGCCGTGTCCCGGTCGCACTCCTCGCAGTGGTGACACCTGGTTGTCGGCTCCCTACCGGCTATCTTGCACAGGTACTCTCCGAAACAGCCGTGTCCGGAGAGCACCTGAGTAAGCCGGTAGGTGAGCGGTCCGCGCCGTCTGTCCGTCCATTGCCTTAGCACCGGACGGACAGCCTCGACTGTCCTCACCCCGTAGCGGAGCTGGGCCAGTCGCTCCTCCCACTTGGCCTCGAGGACCAGTCGAGCCTGGGACCTTTGCGTCTCCACCGCCCCGTGAGTGGGTTCCTCACCATGGAGCCGGAGGTCCACGCGCCAGTGATACACCGACGCTTGGACCTCCGCCTCCAAATCCCAGGGCGGCGATGCCGCCAGGACGCACGCCGCCTCAAAGGAGACGGTGCGGTACGCCCGCGACACCCTGATCGCCATCGCCCTCTGAGGTTTCCTCAGAAGGGCGATGTTTCGGCGATCGAGGGCGCCGGCCCAAATGGGCGACCCGTAAAGGGCCATCGACCGCACCACCCCCAAATAGAGGCGGCGGCAGACGACACTCGGCCCCCCGATATTCGGCAGCAGAGAGCTAAGCACTCCCGCCGCCGACATCAGCCGGGGGGCCAGGCGGCTAAAATGGACGCGAAAGTTCCAGCGGCCGTCGAGGTGGAGCCCCAGGTATTTCATACTCGGCTCCACCCCGATGCGGACCCCTCCAACTATGATGTGGGCATCTGGTGGCGGCGCCCGCCGAGGCCCGTGAAATAACAGGGCCTCGGACTTTTCCAGCGCCACCTCCAGTCCCAACATCCTAATTCTACCGACAACCAGGGCCACCCCTGCCGTGGCAAGACGGGCAGCTGCCCCGTAATCCTCTCCCCGGGCCTTGACCAGCGTGTCGTCGGCGTAACAAGTTACGCAGACGCCCGGGGGTAGGGCGCCCCGCAGCACCCAGTCGTAGCCGATGTTCCACAGGATCGGTCCAAGAACGGAACCCTGCGGAACACCGCACGACACCTCCCTCCGGAACGTCTCTCCGTTCCGCCCCACACAGAACACACTCCTCTGGTGCAGGTAGTCCCCGACTATTCGGCGCAGATAGGGAGGCACCCCATGAAATCGGAGCGCCTCCCTAATAGTCGCCCACGGCAGGGTGTTGAACGCGTTGGCGATGTCCAAGGACACCGCCAACACCACCCCGCGCGAGGCGACCGCCTCATCCGAGAGGGCCTTGACGCGACTGATCGCGTCAATCGTCGATCGGCCCTCTCGGAATCCGAACTGATGTTCGGACAAGTCGGGGCCCACCCGCACCAGGTGCCTGGAGAGGCGGGCAACCACTACTCGCTCAAAGAGCTTGCCCACCTCATCCAACAGCACTATGGGGCGGTACGCGGAGGGAGAGTCCGCGGGGCGGCTCTCCTTTCTCAGGAGGACCAGCTTACCCGTCTTCCACATGGCAGGGAACCGTCCCGACTCCAAACAGGCGCTAAACAGCCTGAGGAGCCGGTCCCCTAGGGCGTCGTAGGCCAAAACCCAGGCGCGGCCAGGAATTCCGTCCGGCCCCGGGGCGGTGTTTTTGCCCCGGAGCCGAACCATTGCCGCGCCGAGCTCCGCCATTGTTACCTCTGGCGCCCCGGCATCGGCACCGCCCTCCTCGATATCGGGCGGCGCCATTTCGGGAGGCGTGTGCTCCGCTCTCGAAGGAAAGAGAGCGGAGACCACCTCCTCTAATTGCCGGGGCTGGAGACTCTCGGTGACCGGTGGGGCCCAGGGGCGCAACTTGCCCCTGACCGCCTTGTACGGGCGGCCCCACGGATCTGCCTCGAGAGTCCCCAGGAACTCTTCCCATCTTTGGGTTTTGGCCTCACTGATGGCGGACTGCAGGGCGTGCTTCCGCTGTACATAATCGCCCCGCAGCCGTGCCTCCACGGTCGGGTCACGGTACCGCCTGCGTCGGCGGTACCTAGTGTACTGGCGACGCGCCGCAATGCACGCGGCGCGTTTCTGACTAATGTCGTCAGACCACCAGTAAACCTGACGCCTTGGAGGTCGAGCACTGGCCCGGGGCATCGACGCGTCGCAAATCTGCGTCATCGCGCCCCGGAACCACTCCGCCTCCGACTCAACCTCCACAGGCCCTTCACCCATCGGGGTCCAGGCCTGGACGATAGAGGCTTCCACCAGCACATCTACGTCGAGACGTTTCAACGCCCATCGTGGGGACGACGGGGTGTGCCCTCTCCTCGGGCGATCGTCCGGGATCGCCGGCGAGGCGGAGATGTCGAACCGCACGTAACGGTGGTCCGACAGTGACTCCGCCTCGACCAGCACTTGCCAGTCCCGGACGCGGCGCGCTACGGCAGGGCTTGCGAACGAAATGTCCACAATGGACTCGCCCTGCCAGCGCACGCACGTGGCGACCGATCCCCGGTTAAGAACCACGAGACCGGTCGCAATCGCCCACTCCCCTGTCGCCGCGAGCGTCGGTGACAGGGGATCCCCAAGCCGTTGATTTGGCATTGAAGTCCCCCGCCACCACGACCGGACGCGATGGGTACCGGTTAATAACGGCCCCCACCGCGCCCAAAAATTGCTCAAACTCGGCGAGGCGCCGGTTCGGAGAAAAGTACACCCCGATCAGGACGGTTCCCTCCCAATCAACACATATATAACCCTCGCCCCTGTCTGTCATCACCAGGAGCGAGGGTCCGGACGAAACAATGGCCGCCGAGCCTCCGAGGTCCCCAAACCAGTTGTGCCGGCTGGGGACGCAGTAAGGCTCGGCGACCACGGCGATGTCTATTGACCACTCCGCCATGTGCTGCAGCAAGATATCCTGCGCCCTGGCGGAGTGGTTAATATTCACCTGTAGGAGGCGATGGGCCATAATTAATTATGTGTCCATCGCCTCCGTACTGCTCCCTGCTTGGGACGGGGCCGGGGCGGCCGGAGTCCCGGCGACCGCCCCTCTGGCCCTACGTCGTTTCGGTGGAGAGCAAGATTTGCTCCCCATCCGGTGCTCCGCCGGCTTTCCTGCAGCAGAACAGAGGCTGCAGGAAGGTTTTGCGGCGGAGCAGGCGGCGGCCTTGTGGCCGGGCTGACCGCAGCGATAGCAGAGATCGCTGCGGTCAGTTTCGGCGGTGCATTGCTGCCTCACGTGCCCCGGCTCGAGGCAGCGGTAGCACCGCCTAGGCCTCGGCGCCAGGAGATTCACCTGAGCCGAGACCATCCCGACCAGCAAACGGCCGGCCGACACCTTCTTCGCCGCGGCGATGGGGCAGTGCACCACCACCGTGCACAGACCACCATTGCCGCGGCGCATATCCCCTACCTTGACCTGCGCCTGAGGGCAGGCTCCGGCTTGTGCCACCGCAGCGGCGACATCCTCAGAGGAGGCCGAGTCGTCCAGCCCGGTTATCCGCATTTCTGCGGACTTCACCGGGCGGGAGATCTTGACCTCCTCAGGCGAAAACAGAGAGCGGAGTTTATCCGCTACCCTGTCCGCCTTGTCACCGGAGGTGGCACCTGGGACCTCCAGAATTCTGGCCCCAGTGGCGGCAACCTTGAAGTGGACGCCTCCGGCGAGGCCCATCTCGGCGAGATTGTCTCTCATAGTCTCCCTGAGTGGCCTGCCGGAGGACGCCCGCATAGCTGCCGCCCTGCCGGAGCCCCTCCTCTGTCAGCTCCACCACAATGGCGGTGGAGCGCGGGGGGCGCAGGTCGGCCGGGCGGAGGCCCCTCTTTTGGCTGGGGGCCGGGATAGCCCGGGAGGCCTTCTTTTTCTTCTTCCTCTTCCTCTTGGTGACCTCCGTCCACGGCTGTTCAGCCGAAGTAGAGGCCACCGGGAGGGGTTGGGGCTGGGAGGCGGGGCGCCGCGGTGCCACAGTGGTGGTCGCCCTCCCCTTGCCCTTCCCCCTCCCCTTAGAAGAGGAAGCCGATGGTGTGGGGGCAGATGTCTGCCGCGCAACCGGTGGGCCGGAGGGCGGCGGGCCAGCCGGCGTGCCTCCGACCATCCGGGGGCGGCCCCCGAGCGGAGGGCCCGGGGTGGGGACGGGCGTGAGGCCATAGTTGGCCAGGCACGCATCGACAACGTTGCGCGCCTGAGCCACCGTGGCCCGCATTAATTCGTCCGCCCAGGCGGGACGCCGGTCCTCCACGGGATTATATAGTATTAACGTAAATTTTGTTTTAACTACATTTAGTCACGAACTACCTTTTCATGTCACAAAGTGTAAGTGTATGCGTCCTCATGCCATACTACTGTCTATTACAAATGGCTACGTACTGATAAATATGATTTCAAATCTCAAATGCTTTTTACATAATATTACCAACTTTTCTTTATTTTAGAATTTAGTTTTATATGGACAGTGACATATGGCATAATGACTGCAACACCTGGTACATAAATGAGTTGTAAAATACTGAAATTATAAGTTGATGGCGATTTAAAAGAGTGGCCTTGAGTTTCTTGCAGGTATCTTCTCATAGGCTCAACCTTTTGCCTGAACCTTGCAACTAACATAAATGTAAATTCAGTAAATATAATAAACTAAATTGTGGGAAGTGCAAAACTTTTGATTGTCACACCTAACACCTTTTTTTTTTTTGATACCCAGGAAAAAATGCTTGATGCACTACCCGCCGGCTAGGGGACGGCACCGGCGGGGCGTGTGGGACTCACCAGCCTATTGCTGGTATACCCACTAAAAAAACCTGGGGTGTTCCCTCTCTCACACAGTGGGGGGGGCCTGTTGGGAGTCTAAAAAGATTCATCCATAGCAGGCCCCCCCGTGTGGGTGCCGGCCGGGTCAATGGGACCCGACCTCCTCTCGTCCCCGGGGGAGAGCATTTCACCGCTCTCCCCTTTCGACGTTAGAAGGCGCGCGGGAACACCGCGCGCGCCCTCTATGGGTTCTTACTCACGGGTGGCAGGGTCCCCTGAGGCCTTGCCACCCAGAACCCTTAGGTGGGGGGCAGCAGAGCGACATAAGCGCGTCTCCTGCGCCCCCTCCTAATAAATTATTTTTGACTTTGACTTTGACTTTGACTTTAATCTTTCGGTACCTAAATATTCATATTTTTTAGCGGGTTTTTGTCATATCTTGTATTCTACATTGTCTTGATCAACCCTATAGAAATTTTCAATGCTGCCAAAATTTAAGAGTTTTTTATACTACAAAAATAACAATATAAATTCGTCAAAGAAATGCACATTTTTTAATAAATTGTCAAAGTTTGTCTCAAATTATACAAAGTTATTCTCTGAACCATCATTAAATAACGCCCGGAGTTTTGCCCCGTCATTTGGTACGACTCTCGACAACCCCCTATTGTGGGAAGTGCAAAACTTTTGTTTAAACTAACCTAATCTTTCGGTACCTAAATATTCATATTTTTCAGCGGGTTTTTGTCATATCTTGTATTCTACCTTGTCTTGATCAACCCTATAGAAATTTTCAATGCTGCCAAAATTTAAGAATTTTTTATACTACAAAAATAACATTAAAAATTCGTCAAAGAAATGCACATTTTTTAATAAATTGTAAAATTTGTCTCAAATTATTCAAAGTTATTCTCTGAACCATCATTAAATAATGCCTGGAGTTTTGCCCCGTCGTTTGGTACGACTCTCGACCACCCCCTATTGTGGGAAGTGCAAAACTTTTGTTTAAACTAACCTAATCTTTCGGTACCTAAATATTCATATTTTTCAGCGGGTTTTTGTCATATCTTGTATTCTACCTTGTCTTGATCAACCCTATAGAAATTTTCAATGCTGCCAAAATTTAAGAATTTTTTATACTACAAAAATAACATTAAAAATTCGTCAAAGAAATGCATATTTTTTAATAAATTGTAAAATTTGTCTCAAATTATTCAAAGTTATTCTCTGAACCATCATTAAATAATGCCTGGAGTTTTGCCCCGTCGTTTGGTACGACTCTCGACCACCCCCTATTGTGGGAAGTGCAAAACTTTTGTTTAAACTAACCTAATCTTTCGGTACCTAAATATTCATATTTTTCAGCGGGTTTTTGTCATATCTTGTATTCTACCTCGTCTTGATCAACGCAATAGAAATTTTCAGTGCTGCCAAAATTTAAGATTTTTATACTACAAAACGAACATTAAAAATTCGTCAAAGAAATGCAAATTTTTAAATAAATTGTCAAAATTCGTCTCAAATTATTCAAAGTTATTCTCTGAACCATCATTAAATAACGCCCGGAGTTTTCCACGTCGTTTGGTACCACTCTCGACCACCCATTATTGTGGGAAGTGCAAAACTTTTGATTTTTACACCTAACCTAACCTAATCTTTCGGTACCTAAATATTCATATTTTTCAGCGGATTTTTGTCATATCTTGTATTCTACCTTGTTTTGTTTAACGCTATAGAAATTTTCAATGCTGCCAAAACTTAAGAGCTTTTTATACTACAAAAAGAACATTAAAAATTCGTCAAAGAAATGCAATTTTTTTAATAAATTGTCAAAATTTGTCTCAAATTATTCAAAGTTATTCTCTGAACCATAATTAAATAATGCCTGGAGTTTTGCCCCGTCGTTTGGTACGACTCTCGACCACCCATTATTGTGGGAAGTGCAAAACTTTTGATTTTTACACCTTTTTTTTTTTTTTTTTTTTTGATTCCCAGGAAAAATGCTTCATGCACTACCCGCCGGCTAGGGGACGGCACCGGCGGGGCGTGTGGGACTCCCAGCTAGAAAACGCGCTGGTCTACCCACTAAAAAACCTGGGGTGTTCCCTCTCTCACCCAATGGGGGGGGCCAGTTGGGAACTTTAAAGATTCAACCATAGCAGGCCCCCCCGTGTGGGTGCCGGCCGGGTCATTTTTTTT